>CAXDIW010000118.1:0-47264 GCA_963989415.1 Cerceris ruficornis | reverse complement strand
CCCGGGGCGAAAATTTTTGTTAATAAACAAATTTTTGCAACTTATTGTTAATTAACCGATTTCCTAATTTCGGCGGGCGATCGAACTGTCGTATTCTTGTAGAGCATCGCAAGCCATGAAACTTTCGTCCCAAACGTTTTCCTCTACAACGCTTTCCTATACCGATAAAATCGAGAGAAAAAATCGTAAAGTATGAAAATTTTTCTAAGTCCTAGCGGCGTAGACCTTTACAAGAGTGTGGAGCCTCAACGGTGCGACTTAGAGGAAAAAGTGTATCTTTCTTTTTTACGCAGAATCGAAAAAGAAACAACATTGCACTGGGCGAAAAATTTCGTTAATAGGCCAATTTTGCGACTTATTGTTGATTAACCGATTTCGTAAGGACGGGCGGCAGTGGTGTTTCCGCCAAGACAGTAGAGCGGCAGCGGTGCGACCTAGAGGAAAAAGTTTTAATACTTTCTGGCGCGGAATCGAAAGAGAAACAATATTGCCCGGGGCGAAAATTTTTGTTAATAAACAAATTTTTGCAACTTATTGTTAATTAACCGATTTCCTAATTTCGGCGGGCGATCGAAATGTCGTATTCTTGTAGAGCATCGCAAGCCATGAAACTTTCGTCCCAAACGTTTTCCTCTACAACGCTTTCCTATACCGATAAAATCGAGAGAAAAAATCGTAAAGTATGAAAATTTTTCTAAGTCCTAGCGGCGTAGACCTTTACAAGAGTGTAGAGCCTCAACGGTGCGACTTAGAGGAAAAAGTGTATCTTTCTTTTTTACGCAGAATCGAAAAAGAAACAACATTGCACTGGGCGAAAAATTTCGTTAATAGGCCAATTTTGCGACTTATTGTTGATTAACCGATTTCGTAAGGACGGGCGGCAGTGGTGTTTCCGCCAAGACAGTAGAGCGGCAGCGGTGCGACCTAGAGGAAAAAGTTTTAATACTTTCTGGCGCGGAATCGAAAGGGAAACAATATTGCCCGGGGCGAAAATTTTTGTTAATAAACAAATTTTTGCAACTTATTGTTAATTAACCGATTTCCTAATTTCGGCGGGCGATCGAAGTGTCGTATTCTTGTAGAGCATCGCAAGCCATGAAACTTTCGTCCCAAACGTTTTCCTCTACAACGCTTTCCTATACCGATAAAATCGAGAGAAAAAATCGTAAAGTATGAAAATTTTTCTAAGTCCTAGCGGCGTAGACCTTTACAAGAGTGTAGAGCCTCAACGGTGCGACTTAGAGGAAAAAGTGTATCTTTCTTTTTTACGCAGAATCGAAAAAGAAACAACATTGCACTGGGCGAAAAATTTCGTTAATAGGCCAATTTTGCGACTTATTGTTGATTAACCGATTTCGTAAGGACGGGCGGCAGTGGTGTTTCCGCCAAGACAGTAGAGCGGCAGCGGTGCGACCTAGAGGAAAAAGTTTTAATACTTTCTGGCGCGGAATCGAAAGAGAAACAATATTGCCCGGGGCGAAAATTTTTGTTAATAAACAAATTTTTGCAACTTATTGTTAATTAACCGATTTCCTAATTTCGGCGGGCGATCGAAATGTCGTATTCTTGTAGAGCATCGCAAGCCATGAAACTTTCGTCCCAAACGTTTTCCTCTACAACGCTTTCCTATACCGATAAAATCGAGAGAAAAAATCGTAAAGTATGAAAATTTTTCTAAGTCCTAGCGGCGTAGACCTTTACAAGAGTGTAGAGCCTCAACGGTGCGACTTAGAGGAAAAAGTGTATCTTTCTTTTTTACGCAGAATCGAAAAAGAAACAACATTGCACTGGGCGAAAAATTTCGTTAATAGGCCAATTTTGCGACTTATTGTTGATTAACCGATTTCGTAAGGACGGGCGGCAGTGGTGTTTCCGCCAAGACAGTAGAGCGGCAGCGGTGCGACCTAGAGGAAAAAGTTTTAATACTTTCTGGCGCGGAATCGAAAGAGAAACAATATTGCCCGGGGCGAAAATTTTTGTTAATAAACAAATTTTTGCAACTTATTGTTAATTAACCGATTTCCTAATTTCGGCGGGCGATCGAAATGTCGTATTCTTGTAGAGCATCGCAAGCCATGAAACTTTCGTCCCAAACGTTTTCCTCTACAACGCTTTCCTATACCGATAAAATCGAGAGAAAAAATCGTAAAGTATGAAAATTTTTCTAAGTCCTAGCGGCGTAGACCTTTACAAGAGTGTGGAGCCTCAACGGTGCGACTTAGAGGAAAAAGTGTATCTTTCTTTTTTACGCAGAATCGAAAAAGAAACAACATTGCACTGGGCGAAAAATTTCGTTAATAGGCCAATTTTGCGACTTATTGTTGATTAACCGATTTCGTAAGGACGGGCGGCAGTGGTGTTTCCGCCAAGACAGTAGAGCGGCAGCGGTGCGACCTAGAGGAAAAAGTTTTAATACTTTCTGGCGCGGAATCGAAAGAGAAACAATATTGCCCGGGGCGAAAATTTTTGTTAATAAACAAATTTTTGCAACTTATTGTTAATTAACCGATTTCCTAATTTCGGCGGGCGATCGAAATGTCGTATTCTTGTAGAGCATCGCAAGCCATGAAACTTTCGTCCCAAACGTTTTCCTCTACAACGCTTTCCTATACCGATAAAATCGAGAGAAAAAATCGTAAAGTATGAAAATTTTTCTAAGTCCTAGCGGCGTAGACCTTTACAAGAGTGTAGAGCCTCAACGGTGCGACTTAGAGGAAAAAGTGTATCTTTCTTTTTTACGCAGAATCGAAAAAGAAACAACATTGCACTGGGCGAAAAATTTCGTTAATAGGCCAATTTTGCGACTTATTGTTGATTAACCGATTTCGTAAGGACGAGCGGCAGTGGTCTTCCCGCCAAGACAGTAGAGCGGCAGCGGTGCGACCTAGAGGAAAAAGTTTTAATACTTTCTGGCGCGGAATCGAAAGAGAAACAATATTGCCCGGGGCGAAAATTTTTGTTAATAAACAAATTTTTGCAACTTATTGTTAATTAACCGATTTCCTAATTTCGGCGGGCGATCGAAGTGTCGTATTCTTGTAGAGCATCGCAAGCCATGAAACTTTCGTCCCAAACGTTTTCCTCTACAACGCTTTCCTATACCGATAAAATCGAGAGAAAAAATCGTAAAGTATGAAAATTTTTCTAAGTCCTAGCGGCGTAGACCTTTACAAGAGTGTGGAGCCTCAACGGTGCGACTTAGAGGAAAAAGTGTATCTTTCTTTTTTACGCAGAATCGAAAAAGAAACAACATTGCACTGGGCGAAAAATTTCGTTAATAGGCCAATTTTGCGACTTATTGTTGATTAACCGATTTCGTAAGGACGAGCGGCAGTGGTCTTCCCGCCAAGACAGTAGAGCGGCAGCGGTGCGACCTAGAGGAAAAAGTTTTAATACTTTCTGGCGCGGAATCGAAAGAGAAACAATATTGCCCGGGGCGAAAATTTTTGTTAATAAACAAATTTTTGCAACTTATTGTTAATTAACCGATTTCCTAATTTCGGCGGGCGATCGAAGTGTCGTATTCTTGTAGAGCATCGCAAGCCATGAAACTTTCGTCCCAAACGTTTTCCTCTACAACGCTTTCCTATACCGATAAAATCGAGAGAAAAAATCGTAAAGTATGAAAATTTTTCTAAGTCCTAGCGGCGTAGACCTTTACAAGAGTGTAGAGCCTCAACGGTGCGACTTAGAGGAAAAAGTGTATCTTTCTTTTTTACGCAGAATCGAAAAAGAAACAACATTGCACTGGGCGAAAAATTTCGTTAATAGGCCAATTTTGCGACTTATTGTTGATTAACCGATTTCGTAAGGACGAGCGGCAGTGGTCTTCCCGCCAAGACAGTAGAGCGGCAGCGGTGCGACCTAGAGGAAAAAGTTTTAATACTTTCTGGCGCGGAATCGAAAGAGAAACAATATTGCCCGGGGCGAAAATTTTTGTTAATAAACAAATTTTTGCAACTTATTGTTAATTAACCGATTTCCTAATTTCGGCGGGCGATCGAAGTGTCGTATTCTTGTAGAGCATCGCAAGCCATGAAACTTTCGTCCCAAACGTTTTCCTCTACAACGCTTTCCTATACCGATAAAATCGAGAGAAAAAATCGTAAAGTATGAAAATTTTTCTAAGTCCTAGCGGCGTAGACCTTTACAAGAGTGTAGAGCCTCAACGGTGCGACTTAGAGGAAAAAGTGTATCTTTCTTTTTTACGCAGAATCGAAAAAGAAACAACATTGCACTGGGCGAAAAATTTCGTTAATAGGCCAATTTTGCGACTTATTGTTGATTAACCGATTTCGTAAGGACGAGCGGCAGTGGTCTTCCCGCCAAGACAGTAGAGCGGCAGCGGTGCGACCTAGAGGAAAAAGTTTTAATACTTTCTGGTGCGAAATCGAAAGAGAAACAATATTGCCCGGGGCGAAAATTTTTGTTAATAAACAAATTTTTGCAACTTATTGTTAATTAACCGATTTCCTAATTTCGGCGGGCGATCGAAGTGTCGTATTCTTGTAGAGCATCGCAAGCCATGAAACTTTCGTCCCAAACGTTTTCCTCTACAACGCTTTCCTATACCGATAAAATCGAGAGAAAAAATCGTAAAGTATGAAAATTTTTCTAAGTCCTAGCGGCGTAGACCTTTACAAGAGTGTAGAGCCTCAACGGTGCGACTTAGAGGAAAAAGTGTATCTTTCTTTTTTACGCAGAATCGAAAAAGAAACAACATTGCACTGGGCGAAAAATTTCGTTAATAGGCCAATTTTGCGACTTATTGTTGATTAACCGATTTCGTAAGGACGGGCGGCAGTGGTGTTTCCGCCAAGACAGTAGAGCGGCAGCGGTGCGACCTAGAGGAAAAAGTTTTAATACTTTCTGGCGCGGAATCGAAAGAGAAACAATATTGCCCGGGGCGAAAATTTTTGTTAATAAACAAATTTTTGCAACTTATTGTTAATTAACCGATTTCCTAATTTCGGCGGGCGATCGAAGTGTCGTATTCTTGTAGAGCATCGCAAGCCATGAAACTTTCGTCCCAAACGTTTTCCTCTACAACGCTTTCCTATACCGATAAAATCGAGAGAAAAAATCGTAAAGTATGAAAATTTTTCTAAGTCCTAGCGGCGTAGACCTTTACAAGAGTGTAGAGCCTCAACGGTGCGACTTAGAGGAAAAAGTGTATCTTTCTTTTTTACGCAGAATCGAAAAAGAAACAACATTGCACTGGGCGAAAAATTTCGTTAATAGGCCAATTTTGCGACTTATTGTTGATTAACCGATTTCGTAAGGACGGGCGGCAGTGGTGTTTCCGCCAAGACAGTAGAGCGGCAGCGGTGCGACCTAGAGGAAAAAGTTTTAATACTTTCTGGCGCGGAATCGAAAGAGAAACAATATTGCCCGGGGCGAAAATTTTTGTTAATAAACAAATTTTTGCAACTTATTGTTAATTAACCGATTTCCTAATTTCGGCGGGCGATCGAAATGTCGTATTCTTGTAGAGCATCGCAAGCCATGAAACTTTCGTCCCAAACGTTTTCCTCTACAACGCTTTCCTATACCGATAAAATCGAGAGAAAAAATCGTAAAGTATGAAAATTTTTCTAAGTCCTAGCGGCGTAGACCTTTACAAGAGTGTGGAGCCTCAACGGTGCGACTTAGAGGAAAAAGTGTATCTTTCTTTTTTACGCAGAATCGAAAAAGAAACAACATTGCACTGGGCGAAAAATTTCGTTAATAGGCCAATTTTGCGACTTATTGTTGATTAACCGATTTCGTAAGGACGGGCGGCAGTGGTGTTTCCGCCAAGACAGTAGAGCGGCAGCGGTGCGACCTAGAGGAAAAAGTTTTAATACTTTCTGGCGCGGAATCGAAAGAGAAACAATATTGCCCGGGGCGAAAATTTTTGTTAATAAACAAATTTTTGCAACTTATTGTTAATTAACCGATTTCCTAATTTCGGCGGGCGATCGAAGTGTCGTATTCTTGTAGAGCATCGCAAGCCATGAAACTTTCGTCCCAAACGTTTTCCTCTACAACACTTTCCTATACCGATAAAATCGAGAGAAAAAATCGTAAAGTATGAAAATTTTTCTAAGTCCTAGCGGCGTAGACCTTTACAAGAGTGTAGAGCCTCAACGGTGCGACTTAGAGGAAAAAGTGTATCTTTCTTTTTTACGCAGAATCGAAAAAGAAACAACATTGCACTGGGCGAAAAATTTCGTTAATAGGCCAATTTTGCGACTTATTGTTGATTAACCGATTTCGTAAGGACGGGCGGCAGTGGTGTTTCCGCCAAGACAGTAGAGCGGCAGCGGTGCGACCTAGAGGAAAAAGTTTTAATACTTTCTGGCGCGGAATCGAAAGAGAAACAATATTGCCCGGGGCGAAAATTTTTGTTAATAAACAAATTTTTGCAACTTATTGTTAATTAACCGATTTCCTAATTTCGGCGGGCGATCGAAATGTCGTATTCTTGTAGAGCATCGCAAGCCATGAAACTTTCGTCCCAAACGTTTTCCTCTACAACGCTTTCCTATACCGATAAAATCGAGAGAAAAAATCGTAAAGTATGAAAATTTTTCTAAGTCCTAGCGGCGTAGACCTTTACAAGAGTGTGGAGCCTCAACGGTGCGACTTAGAGGAAAAAGTGTATCTTTCTTTTTTACGCAGAATCGAAAAAGAAACAACATTGCACTGGGCGAAAAATTTCGTTAATAGGCCAATTTTGCGACTTATTGTTGATTAACCGATTTCGTAAGGACGAGCGGCAGTGGTCTTCCCGCCAAGACAGTAGAGCGGCAGCGGTGCGACCTAGAGGAAAAAGTTTTAATACTTTCTGGCGCGGAATCGAAAGAGAAACAATATTGCCCGGGGCGAAAATTTTTGTTAATAAACAAATTTTTGCAACTTATTGTTAATTAACCGATTTCCTAATTTCGGCGGGCGATCGAAGTGTCGTATTCTTGTAGAGCATCGCAAGCCATGAAACTTTCGTCCCAAACGTTTTCCTCTACAACACTTTCCTATACCGATAAAATCGAGAGAAAAAATCGTAAAGTATGAAAATTTTTCTAAGTCCTAGCGGCGTAGACCTTTACAAGAGTGTAGAGCCTCAACGGTGCGACTTAGAGGAAAAAGTGTATCTTTCTTTTTTACGCAGAATCGAAAAAGAAACAACATTGCACTGGGCGAAAAATTTCGTTAATAGGCCAATTTTGCGACTTATTGTTGATTAACCGATTTCGTAAGGACGGGCGGCAGTGGTGTTTCCGCCAAGACAGTAGAGCGGCAGCGGTGCGACCTAGAGGAAAAAGTTTTAATACTTTCTGGCGCGGAATCGAAAGAGAAACAATATTGCCCGGGGCGAAAATTTTTGTTAATAAACAAATTTTTGCAACTTATTGTTAATTAACCGATTTCCTAATTTCGGCGGGCGATCGAAATGTCGTATTCTTGTAGAGCATCGCAAGCCATGAAACTTTCGTCCCAAACGTTTTCCTCTACAACGCTTTCCTATACCGATAAAATCGAGAGAAAAAATCGTAAAGTATGAAAATTTTTCTAAGTCCTAGCGGCGTAGACCTTTACAAGAGTGTGGAGCCTCAACGGTGCGACTTAGAGGAAAAAGTGTATCTTTCTTTTTTACGCAGAATCGAAAAAGAAACAACATTGCACTGGGCGAAAAATTTCGTTAATAGGCCAATTTTGCGACTTATTGTTGATTAACCGATTTCGTAAGGACGAGCGGCAGTGGTCTTCCCGCCAAGACAGTAGAGCGGCAGCGGTGCGACCTAGAGGAAAAAGTTTTAATACTTTCTGGCGCGGAATCGAAAGAGAAACAATATTGCCCGGGGCGAAAATTTTTGTTAATAAACAAATTTTTGCAACTTATTGTTAATTAACCGATTTCCTAATTTCGGCGGGCGATCGAAGTGTCGTATTCTTGTAGAGCATCGCAAGCCATGAAACTTTCGTCCCAAACGTTTTCCTCTACAACACTTTCCTATACCGATAAAATCGAGAGAAAAAATCGTAAAGTATGAAAATTTTTCTAAGTCCTAGCGGCGTAGACCTTTACAAGAGTGTAGAGCCTCAACGGTGCGACTTAGAGGAAAAAGTGTATCTTTCTTTTTTACGCAGAATCGAAAAAGAAACAACATTGCACTGGGCGAAAAATTTCGTTAATAGGCCAATTTTGCGACTTATTGTTGATTAACCGATTTCGTAAGGACGGGCGGCAGTGGTGTTTCCGCCAAGACAGTAGAGCGGCAGCGGTGCGACCTAGAGGAAAAAGTTTTAATACTTTCTGGCGCGGAATCGAAAGAGAAACAATATTGCCCGGGGCGAAAATTTTTGTTAATAAACAAATTTTTGCAACTTATTGTTAATTAACCGATTTCCTAATTTCGGCGGGCGATCGAAATGTCGTATTCTTGTAGAGCATCGCAAGCCATGAAACTTTCGTCCCAAACGTTTTCCTCTACAACGCTTTCCTATACCGATAAAATCGAGAGAAAAAATCGTAAAGTATGAAAATTTTTCTAAGTCCTAGCGGCGTAGACCTTTACAAGAGTGTGGAGCCTCAACGGTGCGACTTAGAGGAAAAAGTGTATCTTTCTTTTTTACGCAGAATCGAAAAAGAAACAACATTGCACTGGGCGAAAAATTTCGTTAATAGGCCAATTTTGCGACTTATTGTTGATTAACCGATTTCGTAAGGACGGGCGGCAGTGGTGTTTCCGCCAAGACAGTAGAGCGGCAGCGGTGCGACCTAGAGGAAAAAGTTTTAATACTTTCTGGCGCGGAATCGAAAGAGAAACAATATTGCCCGGGGCGAAAATTTTTGTTAATAAACAAATTTTTGCAACTTATTGTTAATTAACCGATTTCCTAATTTCGGCGGGCGATCGAACTGTCGTATTCTTGTAGAGCATCGCAAGCCATGAAACTTTCGTCCCAAACGTTTTCCTCTACAACGCTTTCCTATACCGATAAAATCGAGAGAAAAAATCGTAAAGTATGAAAATTTTTCTAAGTCCTAGCGGCGTAGACCTTTACAAGAGTGTGGAGCCTCAACGGTGCGACTTAGAGGAAAAAGTGTATCTTTCTTTTTTACGCAGAATCGAAAAAGAAACAACATTGCACTGGGCGAAAAATTTCGTTAATAGGCCAATTTTGCGACTTATTGTTGATTAACCGATTTCGTAAGGACGGGCGGCAGTGGTGTTTCCGCCAAGACAGTAGAGCGGCAGCGGTGCGACCTAGAGGAAAAAGTTTTAATACTTTCTGGCGCGGAATCGAAAGAGAAACAATATTGCCCGGGGCGAAAATTTTTGTTAATAAACAAATTTTTGCAACTTATTGTTAATTAACCGATTTCCTAATTTCGGCGGGCGATCGAAATGTCGTATTCTTGTAGAGCATCGCAAGCCATGAAACTTTCGTCCCAAACGTTTTCCTCTACAACGCTTTCCTATACCGATAAAATCGAGAGAAAAAATCGTAAAGTATGAAAATTTTTCTAAGTCCTAGCGGCGTAGACCTTTACAAGAGTGTAGAGCCTCAACGGTGCGACTTAGAGGAAAAAGTGTATCTTTCTTTTTTACGCAGAATCGAAAAAGAAACAACATTGCACTGGGCGAAAAATTTCGTTAATAGGCCAATTTTGCGACTTATTGTTGATTAACCGATTTCGTAAGGACGGGCGGCAGTGGTGTTTCCGCCAAGACAGTAGAGCGGCAGCGGTGCGACCTAGAGGAAAAAGTTTTAATACTTTCTGGCGCGGAATCGAAAGAGAAACAATATTGCCCGGGGCGAAAATTTTTGTTAATAAACAAATTTTTGCAACTTATTGTTAATTAACCGATTTCCTAATTTCGGCGGGCGATCGAAATGTCGTATTCTTGTAGAGCATCGCAAGCCATGAAACTTTCGTCCCAAACGTTTTCCTCTACAACGCTTTCCTATACCGATAAAATCGAGAGAAAAAATCGTAAAGTATGAAAATTTTTCTAAGTCCTAGCGGCGTAGACCTTTACAAGAGTGTGGAGCCTCAACGGTGCGACTTAGAGGAAAAAGTGTATCTTTCTTTTTTACGCAGAATCGAAAAAGAAACAACATTGCGCGAAAAATTTCGTTAATAGGCCAATTTTGCGACTTATTGTTGATTAACCGATTTCGTAAGGACGGGCGGCAGTGGTGTTTCCGCCAAGACAGTAGAGCGGCAGCGGTGCGACCTAGAGGAAAAAGTTTTAATACTTTCTGGCGCGGAATCGAAAGAGAAACAATATTGCCCGGGGCGAAAATTTTTGTTAATAAACAAATTTTTGCAACTTATTGTTAATTAACCGATTTCCTAATTTCGGCGGGCGATCGAACTGTCGTATTCTTGTAGAGCATCGCAAGCCATGAAACTTTCGTCCCAAACGTTTTCCTCTACAACGCTTTCCTATACCGATAAAATCGAGAGAAAAAATCGTAAAGTATGAAAATTTTTCTAAGTCCCTAGCGGCGTAGACCTTTACAAGAGTGTAGAGCCTCAACGGTGCGACTTAGAGGAAAAAGTGTATCTTTCTTTTTTACGCAGAATCGAAAAAGAAACAACATTGCACTGGGCGAAAAATTTCGTTAATAGGCCAATTTTGCGACTTATTGTTGATTAACCGATTTCGTAAGGACGGGCGGCAGTGGTGTTTCCGCCAAGACAGTAGAGCGGCAGCGGTGCGACCTAGAGGAAAAAGTTTTAATACTTTCTGGCGCGGAATCGAAAGAGAAAACAATATTGCCCGGGGCGAAAATTTTTGTTAATAAACAAATTTTTGCAACTTATTGTTAATTAACCGATTTCCTAATTTCGGCGGGCGATCGAAGTGTCGTATTCTTGTAGAGCATCGCAAGCCATGAAACTTTCGTCCCAAACGTTTTCCTCTACAACGCTTTTCCTATACCGATAAAATCGAGAGAAAAAATCGTAAAGTATGAAAATTTTTCTAAGTCCTAGCGGCGTAGACCTTTACAAGAGTGTAGAGCCTCAACGGTGCGACTTAGAGGAAAAAGTGTATCTTTCTTTTTTACGCAGAATCGAAAAAGAAACAACATTGCACTGGGCGAAAAATTTCGTTAATAGGCCAATTTTGCGACTTATTGTTGATTAACCGATTTCGTAAGGACGAGCGGCAGTGGTCTTCCCGCCAAGACAGTAGAGCGGCAGCGGTGCGACCTAGAGGAAAAAGTTTTAATACTTTCTGGTGCGAAATCGAAAGAGAAACAATATTGCCCGGGGCGAAAATTTTTGTTAATAAACAAATTTTTGCAACTTATTGTTAATTAACCGATTTCCTAATTTCGGCGGGCGATCGAAGTGTCGTATTCTTGTAGAGCATCGCAAGCCATGAAACTTTCGTCCCAAACGTTTTCCTCTACAACGCTTTCCTATACCGATAAAATCGAGAGAAAAAAATCGTAAAGTATGAAAATTTTTCTAAGTCCTAGCGGCGTAGACCTTTACAAGAGTGTAGAGCCTCAACGGTGCGACTTAGAGGAAAAAGTGTATCTTTCTTTTTTACGCAGAATCGAAAAAGAAACAACATTGCACTGGGCGAAAAATTTCGTTAATAGGCCAATTTTGCGACTTATTGTTGATTAACCGATTTCGTAAGGACGGGCGGCAGTGGTGTTTCCGCCAAGACAGTAGAGCGGCAGCGGTGCGACCTAGAGGAAAAAGTTTTAATACTTTCTGGCGCGCGAATCGAAAGAGAAACAATATTGCCCGGGGCGAAAATTTTTGTTAATAAACAAATTTTTGCAACTTATTGTTAATTAACCGATTTCCTAATTTCGGCGGGCGATCGAAATGTCGTATTCTTGTAGAGCATCGCAAGCCATGAAACTTTCGTCCCAAACGTTTTCCTCTACAACGCTTTCCTATACCGATAAAATCGAGAGAAAAAATCGTAAAGTATGAAAATTTTTCTAAGTCCTAGCGGCGTAGACCTTTACAAGAGTGTGGAGCCTCAACGGTGCGACTTAGAGGAAAAAGTGTATCTTTCTTTTTTACGCAGAATCGAAAAAGAAACAACATTGCACTGGGCGAAAAATTTCGTTAATAGGCCAATTTTGCGACTTATTGTTGATTAACCGATTTCGTAAGGACGGGCGGCAGTGGTGTTTCCGCCAAGACAGTAGAGCGGCAGCGGTGCGACCTAGAGGAAAAAAGTTTTAATACTTTCTGGCGCGGAATCGAAAGAGAAACAATATTGCCCGGGGCGAAAATTTTTGTTAATAAACAAATTTTTGCAACTTATTGTTAATTAACCGATTTCCTAATTTCGGCGGGCGATCGAACTGTCGTATTCTTGTAGAGCATCGCAAGCCATGAAACTTTCGTCCCAAACGTTTTCCTCTACAACGCTTTCCTATACCGATAAAATCGAGAGAAAAAATCGTAAAGTATGAAAATTTTTCTAAGTCCTAGCGGCGTAGACCTTTACAAGAGTGTGGAGCCTCAACGGTGCGACTTAGAGGAAAAAGTGTATCTTTCTTTTTTACGCAGAATCGAAAAAGAAACAACATTGCACTGGGCGAAAAATTTCGTTAATAGGCCAATTTTGCGACTTATTGTTGATTAACCGATTTCGTAAGGACGGGCGGCAGTGGTGTTTCCGCCAAGACAGTAGAGCGGCAGCGGTGCGACCTAGAGGAAAAAGTTTTAATACTTTCTGGCGCGGAATCGAAAGAGAAACAATATTGCCCGGGGCGAAAATTTTTGTTAATAAACAAATTTTTGCAACTTATTGTTAATTAACCGATTTCCTATTTCGGCGGGCGATCGAAATGTCGTATTCTTGTAGAGCATCGCAAGCCATGAAACTTTCGTCCCAAACGTTTTCCTCTACAACGCTTTCCTATACCGATAAAATCGAGAGAAAAAATCGTAAAGTATGAAAATTTTTCTAAGTCCTAGCGGCGTAGACCTTTACAAGAGTGTAGAGCCTCAACGGTGCGACTTAGAGGAAAAAGTGTATCTTTCTTTTTTACGCAGAATCGAAAAAGAAACAACATTGCACTGGGCGAAAAATTTCGTTAATAGGCCAATTTTGCGACTTATTGTTGATTAACCGATTTCGTAAGGACGGGCGGCAGTGGTGTTTCCGCCAAGACAGTAGAGCGGCAGCGGTGCGACCTAGAGGAAAAAGTTTTAATACTTTCTGGCGCGGAATCGAAAGAGAAACAATATTGCCCGGGGCGAAAATTTTTGTTAATAAACAAATTTTTGCAACTTATTGTTAATTAACCGATTTCCTAATTTCGGCGGGCGATCGAAGTGTCGTATTCTTGTAGAGCATCGCAAGCCATGAAACTTTCGTCCCAAACGTTTTCCTCTACAACGCTTTCCTATACCGATAAAATCGAGAGAAAAAATCGTAAAGTATGAAAATTTTTCTAAGTCCTAGCGGCGTAGACCTTTACAAGAGTGTAGAGCCTCAACGGTGCGACTTAGAGGAAAAAGTGTATCTTTCTTTTTTACGCAGAATCGAAAAAGAAACAACATTGCACTGGGCGAAAAATTTCGTTAATAGGCCAATTTTGCGACTTATTGTTGATTAACCGATTTCGTAAGGACGAGCGGCAGTGGTCTTCCCGCCAAGACAGTAGAGCGGCAGCGGTGCGACCTAGAGGAAAAAGTTTTAATACTTTCTGGCGCGGAATCGAAAGAGAAACAATATTGCCCGGGGCGAAAATTTTTGTTAATAAACAAATTTTTGCAACTTATTGTTAATTAACCGATTTCCTAATTTCGGCGGGCGATCGAAGTGTCGTATTCTTGTAGAGCATCGCAAGCCATGAAACTTTCGTCCCAAACGTTTTCCTCTACAACGCTTTCCTATACCGATAAAATCGAGAGAAAAAATCGTAAAGTATGAAAATTTTTCTAAGTCCTAGCGGCGTAGACCTTTACAAGAGTGTGGAGCCTCAACGGTGCGACTTAGAGGAAAAAGTGTATCTTTCTTTTTTACGCAGAATCGAAAAAGAAAACAACATTGCACTGGGCGAAAAATTTCGTTAATAGGCCAATTTTGCGACTTATTGTTGATTAACCGATTTCGTAAGGACGAGCGGCAGTGGTCTTCCCGCCAAGACAGTAGAGCGGCAGCGGTGCGACCTAGAGGAAAAAGTTTTAATACTTTCTGGCGCGGAATCGAAAGAGAAACAATATTGCCCGGGGCGAAAATTTTTGTTAATAAACAAATTTTTGCAACTTATTGTTAATTAACCGATTTCCTAATTTCGGCGGGCGATCGAAGTGTCGTATTCTTGTAGAGCATCGCAAGCCATGAAACTTTCGTCCCAAACGTTTTCCTCTACAACGCTTTCCTATACCGATAAAATCGAGAGAAAAAATCGTAAAGTATGAAAATTTTTCTAAGTCCTAGCGGCGTAGACCTTTACAAGAGTGTAGAGCCTCAACGGTGCGACTTAGAGGAAAAAGTGTATCTTTCTTTTTTACGCAGAATCGAAAAAGAAAACAACATTGCACTGGGCGAAAAATTTCGTTAATAGGCCAATTTTGCGACTTATTGTTGATTAACCGATTTCGTAAGGACGAGCGGCAGTGGTCTTCCCGCCAAGACAGTAGAGCGGCAGCGGTGCGACCTAGAGGAAAAAGTTTTAATACTTTCTGGCGCGGAATCGAAAGAGAAACAATATTGCCCGGGGCGAAAAATTTTGTTAATAAACAAAATTTTTGCAACTTATTGTTAATTAACCGATTTCCTAATTTCGGCGGGCGATCGAAGTGTCGTATTCTTGTAGAGCATCGCAAGCCATGAAACTTTCGTCCCAAACGTTTTCCTCTACAACGCTTTCCTATACCGATAAAATCGAGAGAAAAAATCGTAAAGTATGAAAATTTTTCTAAGTCCTAGCGGCGTAGACCTTTACAAGAGTGTAGAGCCTCAACGGTGCGACTTAGAGGAAAAAGTGTATCTTTCTTTTTTACGCAGAATCGAAAAAGAAACAACATTGCACTGGGCGAAAAATTTCGTTAATAGGCCAATTTTGCGACTTATTGTTGATTAACCGATTTCGTAAGGACGGGCGGCAGTGGTGTTTCCGCCAAGACAGTAGAGCGGCAGCGGTGCGACCTAGAGGAAAAAGTTTTAATACTTTCTGGCGCGGAATCGAAAGAGAAACAATATTGCCCGGGGCGAAAATTTTTGTTAATAAACAAATTTTTGCAACTTATTGTTAATTAACCGATTTCCTAATTTCGGCGGGCGATCGAAGTGTCGTATTCTTGTAGAGCATCGCAAGCCATGAAACTTTCGTCCCAAACGTTTTCCTCTACAACGCTTTCCTATACCGATAAAATCGAGAGAAAAAATCGTAAAGTATGAAAATTTTTCTAAGTCCTAGCGGCGTAGACCTTTACAAGAGTGTAGAGCCTCAACGGTGCGACTTAGAGGAAAAAGTGTATCTTTCTTTTTTACGCAGAATCGAAAAAGAAACAACATTGCACTGGGCGAAAAAATTTCGTTAATAGGCCAATTTTGCGACTTATTGTTGATTAACCGATTTCGTAAGGACGGGCGGCAGTGGTGTTTCCGCCAAGACAGTAGAGCGGCAGCGGTGCGACCTAGAGGAAAAAGTTTTAATACTTTCTGGCGCGGAATCGAAAGAGAAACAATATTGCCCGGGGCGAAAATTTTTGTTAATAAACAAATTTTTGCAACTTATTGTTAATTAACCGATTTCCTAATTTCGGCGGGCGATCGAAATGTCGTATTCTTGTAGAGCATCGCAAGCCATGAAACTTTCGTCCCAAACGTTTTCCTCTACAACGCTTTCCTATACCGATAAAATCGAGAGAAAAAATCGTAAAGTATGAAAATTTTTCTAAGTCCTAGCGGCGTAGACCTTTACAAGAGTGTGGAGCCTCAACGGTGCGACTTAGAGGAAAAAGTGTATCTTTCTTTTTTACGCAGAATCGAAAAAGAAACAACATTGCACTGGGGCGAAAAATTTCGTTAATAGGCCAATTTTGCGACTTATTGTTGATTAACCGATTTCGTAAGGACGAGCGGCAGTGGTCTTCCCGCCAAGAACAGTAGAGCGGCAGCGGTGCGACCTAGAGGAAAAAGTTTTAATACTTTCTGGCGCGGAATCGAAAGAGAAACAATATTGCCCGGGGCGAAAATTTTTGTTAATAAACAAATTTTTGCAACTTATTGTTAATTAACCGATTTCCTAATTTCGGCGGGCGATCGAAGTGTCGTATTCTTGTAGAGCATCGCAAGCCATGAAACTTTCGTCCAAACGTTTTCCTCTACAACGCTTTCCTATACCGATAAAATCGAGAGAAAAAATCGTAAAGTATGAAAATTTTTCTAAGTCCTAGCGGCGTAGACCTTTACAAGAGTGTAGAGCCTCAACGGTGCGACTTAGAGGAAAAAGTGTATCTTTCTTTTTTACGCAGAATCGAAAAAGAAACAACATTGCACTGGGCGAAAAATTTCGTTAATAGGCCAATTTTGCGACTTATTGTTGATTAACCGATTTCGTAAGGACGAGCGGCAGTGGTCTTCCCGCCAAGACAGTAGAGCGGCAGCGGTGCGACCTAGAGGAAAAAGTTTTAATACTTTCTGGCGCGGAATCGAAAGAGAAACAATATTGCCCGGGGCGAAAATTTTTGTTAATAAACAAATTTTTGCAACTTATTGTTAATTAACCGATTTCCTAATTTCGGCGGGCGATCGAAGTGTCGTATTCTTGTAGAGCATCGCAAGCCATGAAACTTTCGTCCCAAACGTTTTCCTCTACAACGCTTTCCTATACCGATAAAATCGAGAGAAAAAATCGTAAAGTATGAAAATTTTTCTAAGTCCTAGCGGCGTAGACCTTTACAAGAGTGTAGAGCCTCAACGGTGCGACTTAGAGGAAAAAGTGTATCTTTCTTTTTTACGCAGAATCGAAAAAGAAACAACATTGCACTGGGCGAAAAATTTCGTTAATAGGCCAATTTTGCGACTTATTGTTGATTAACCGATTTCGTAAGGACGGGCGGCAGTGGTGTTTCCGCCAAGACAGTAGAGCGGCAGCGGTGCGACCTAGAGGAAAAAGTTTTAATACTTTCTGGCGCGGAATCGAAAGAGAAACAATATTGCCCGGGGCGAAAATTTTTGTTAATAAACAAATTTTTGCAACTTATTGTTAATTAACCGATTTCCTAATTTCGGCGGGCGATCGAAGTGTCGTATTCTTGTAGAGCATCGCAAGCCATGAAACTTTCGTCCCAAACGTTTTCCTCTACAACGCTTTCCTATACCGATAAAATCGAGAGAAAAAATCGTAAAGTATGAAAATTTTTCTAAGTCCTAGCGGCGTAGACCTTTACAAGAGTGTAGAGCCTCAACGGTGCGACTTAGAGGAAAAAGTGTATCTTTCTTTTTTACGCAGAATCGAAAAAGAAACAACATTGCACTGGGCGAAAAATTTCGTTAATAGGCCAATTTTGCGACTTATTGTTGATTAACCGATTTCGTAAGGACGAGCGGCAGTGGTCTTCCCGCCAAGACAGTAGAGCGGCAGCGGTGCGACCTAGAGGAAAAAGTTTTAATACTTTCTGGCGCGGAATCGAAAGAGAAACAATATTGCCCGGGGCGAAAATTTTTGTTAATAAACAAATTTTTGCAACTTATTGTTAATTAACCGATTTCCTAATTTCGGCGGGCGATCGAAGTGTCGTATTCTTGTAGAGCATCGCAAGCCATGAAACTTTCGTCCCAAACGTTTTCCTCTACAACGCTTTCCTATACCGATAAAATCGAGAGAAAAAATCGTAAAGTATGAAAATTTTTCTAAGTCCTAGCGGCGTAGACCTTTACAAGAGTGTGGAGCCTCAACGGTGCGACTTAGAGGAAAAAGTGTATCTTTCTTTTTTACGCAGAATCGAAAAAGAAACAACATTGCACTGGGCGAAAAATTTCGTTAATAGGCCAATTTTGCGACTTATTGTTGATTAACCGATTTCGTAAGGACGAGCGGCAGTGGTCTTCCCGCCAAGACAGTAGAGCGGCAGCGGTGCGACCTAGAGGAAAAAGTTTTAATACTTTCTGGCGCGGAATCGAAAGAGAAACAATATTGCCCGGGGCGAAAATTTTTGTTAATAAACAAATTTTTGCAACTTATTGTTAATTAACCGATTTCCTAATTTCGGCGGGCGATCGAAGTGTCGTATTCTTGTAGAGCATCGCAAGCCATGAAACTTTCGTCCCAAACGTTTTCCTCTACAACGCTTTCCTATACCGATAAAATCGAGAGAAAAAATCGTAAAGTATGAAAATTTTTCTAAGTCCTAGCGGCGTAGACCTTTACAAGAGTGTAGAGCCTCAACGGTGCGACTTAGAGGAAAAAGTGTATCTTTCTTTTTTACGCAGAATCGAAAAAGAAACAACATTGCACTGGGCGAAAAATTTCGTTAATAGGCCAATTTTGCGACTTATTGTTGATTAACCGATTTCGTAAGGACGAGCGGCAGTGGTCTTCCCGCCAAGACAGTAGAGCGGCAGCGGTGCGACCTAGAGGAAAAAGTTTTAATACTTTCTGGCGCGGAATCGAAAGAGAAACAATATTGCCCGGGGCGAAAATTTTTGTTAATAAACAAATTTTTGCAACTTATTGTTAATTAACCGATTTCCTAATTTCGGCGGGCGATCGAAGTGTCGTATTCTTGTAGAGCATCGCAAGCCATGAAACTTTCGTCCCAAACGTTTTCCTCTACAACGCTTTCCTATACCGATAAAATCGAGAGAAAAAATCGTAAAGTATGAAAATTTTTCTAAGTCCTAGCGGCGTAGACCTTTACAAGAGTGTGGAGCCTCAACGGTGCGACTTAGAGGAAAAAGTGTATCTTTCTTTTTTACGCAGAATCGAAAAAGAAACAACATTGCACTGGGCGAAAAATTTCGTTAATAGGCCAATTTTGCGACTTATTGTTGATTAACCGATTTCGTAAGGACGAGCGGCAGTGGTCTTCCCGCCAAGACAGTAGAGCGGCAGCGGTGCGACCTAGAGGAAAAAGTTTTAATACTTTCTGGCGCGGAATCGAAAGAGAAACAATATTGCCCGGGGCGAAAATTTTTGTTAATAAACAAATTTTTGCAACTTATTGTTAATTAACCGATTTCCTAATTTCGGCGGGCGATCGAAGTGTCGTATTCTTGTAGAGCATCGCAAGCCATGAAACTTTCGTCCCAAACGTTTTCCTCTACAACGCTTTCCTATACCGATAAAATCGAGAGAAAAAATCGTAAAGTATGAAAATTTTTCTAAGTCCTAGCGGCGTAGACCTTTACAAGAGTGTAGAGCCTCAACGGTGCGACTTAGAGGAAAAAGTGTATCTTTCTTTTTTACGCAGAATCGAAAAAGAAACAACATTGCACTGGGCGAAAAATTTCGTTAATAGGCCAATTTTGCGACTTATTGTTGATTAACCGATTTCGTAAGGACGGGCGGCAGTGGTGTTTCCGCCAAGACAGTAGAGCGGCAGCGGTGCGACCTAGAGGAAAAAGTTTTAATACTTTCTGGCGCGGAATCGAAAGAGAAACAATATTGCCCGGGGCGAAAATTTTTGTTAATAAACAAATTTTTGCAACTTATTGTTAATTAACCGATTTCCTAATTTCGGCGGGCGATCGAAATGTCGTATTCTTGTAGAGCATCGCAAGCCATGAAACTTTCGTCCCAAACGTTTTCCTCTACAACGCTTTCCTATACCGATAAAATCGAGAGAAAAAATCGTAAAGTATGAAAATTTTTCTAAGTCCTAGCGGCGTAGACCTTTACAAGAGTGTAGAGCCTCAACGGTGCGACTTAGAGGAAAAAGTGTATCTTTCTTTTTTACGCAGAATCGAAAAAGAAACAACATTGCACTGGGCGAAAAATTTCGTTAATAGGCCAATTTTGCGACTTATTGTTGATTAACCGATTTCGTAAGGACGAGCGGCAGTGGTCTTCCCGCCAAGACAGTAGAGCGGCAGCGGTGCGACCTAGAGGAAAAAGTTTTAATACTTTCTGGCGCGGAATCGAAAGAGAAACAATATTGCCCGGGGCGAAAATTTTTGTTAATAAACAAATTTTTGCAACTTATTGTTAATTAACCGATTTCCTAATTTCGGCGGGCGATCGAAGTGTCGTATTCTTGTAGAGCATCGCAAGCCATGAAACTTTCGTCCCAAACGTTTTCCTCTACAACGCTTTCCTATACCGATAAAATCGAGAGAAAAAATCGTAAAGTATGAAAATTTTTCTAAGTCCTAGCGGCGTAGACCTTTACAAGAGTGTAGAGCCTCAACGGTGCGACTTAGAGGAAAAAGTGTATCTTTCTTTTTTACGCAGAATCGAAAAAGAAACAACATTGCACTGGGCGAAAAATTTCGTTAATAGGCCAATTTTGCGACTTATTGTTGATTAACCGATTTCGTAAGGACGGGCGGCAGTGGTGTTTCCGCCAAGACAGTAGAGCGGCAGCGGTGCGACCTAGAGGAAAAAGTTTTAATACTTTCTGGCGCGGAATCGAAAGAGAAACAATATTGCCCGGGGCGAAAATTTTTGTTAATAAACAAATTTTTGCAACTTATTGTTAATTAACCGATTTCCTAATTTCGGCGGGCGATCGAAGTGTCGTATTCTTGTAGAGCATCGCAAGCCATGAAACTTTCGTCCCAAACGTTTTCCTCTACAACGCTTTCCTATACCGATAAAATCGAGAGAAAAAATCGTAAAGTATGAAAATTTTTCTAAGTCCTAGCGGCGTAGACCTTTACAAGAGTGTAGAGCCTCAACGGTGCGACTTAGAGGAAAAAGTGTATCTTTCTTTTTTACGCAGAATCGAAAAAGAAACAACATTGCACTGGGCGAAAAATTTCGTTAATAGGCCAATTTTGCGACTTATTGTTGATTAACCGATTTCGTAAGGACGGGCGGCAGTGGTGTTTCCGCCAAGACAGTAGAGCGGCAGCGGTGCGACCTAGAGGAAAAAGTTTTAATACTTTCTGGCGCGGAATCGAAAGAGAAACAATATTGCCCGGGGCGAAAATTTTTGTTAATAAACAAATTTTTGCAACTTATTGTTAATTAACCGATTTCCTAATTTCGGCGGGCGATCGAAATGTCGTATTCTTGTAGAGCATCGCAAGCCATGAAACTTTCGTCCCAAACGTTTTCCTCTACAACGCTTTCCTATACCGATAAAATCGAGAGAAAAAATCGTAAAGTATGAAAATTTTTCTAAGTCCTAGCGGCGTAGACCTTTACAAGAGTGTAGAGCCTCAACGGTGCGACTTAGAGGAAAAAGTGTATCTTTCTTTTTTACGCAGAATCGAAAAAGAAACAACATTGCACTGGGCGAAAAATTTCGTTAATAGGCCAATTTTGCGACTTATTGTTGATTAACCGATTTCGTAAGGACGGGCGGCAGTGGTGTTTCCGCCAAGACAGTAGAGCGGCAGCGGTGCGACCTAGAGGAAAAAGTTTTAATACTTTCTGGCGCGGAATCGAAAGAGAAACAATATTGCCCGGGGCGAAAATTTTTGTTAATAAACAAATTTTTGCAACTTATTGTTAATTAACCGATTTCCTAATTTCGGCGGGCGATCGAAGTGTCGTATTCTTGTAGAGCATCGCAAGCCATGAAACTTTCGTCCCAAACGTTTTCCTCTACAACGCTTTCCTATACCGATAAAATCGAGAGAAAAAATCGTAAAGTATGAAAATTTTTCTAAGTCCTAGCGGCGTAGACCTTTACAAGAGTGTAGAGCCTCAACGGTGCGACTTAGAGGAAAAAGTGTATCTTTCTTTTTTACGCAGAATCGAAAAAGAAACAACATTGCACTGGGCGAAAAATTTCGTTAATAGGCCAATTTTGCGACTTATTGTTGATTAACCGATTTCGTAAGGACGAGCGGCAGTGGTCTTCCCGCCAAGACAGTAGAGCGGCAGCGGTGCGACCTAGAGGAAAAAGTTTTAATACTTTCTGGTGCGGAATCGAAAGAGAAACAATATTGCCCGGGGCGAAAATTTTTGTTAATAAACAAATTTTTGCAACTTATTGTTAATTAACCGATTTCCTAATTTCGGCGGGCGATCGAAATGTCGTATTCTTGTAGAGCATCGCAAGCCATGAAACTTTCGTCCCAAACGTTTTCCTCTACAACGCTTTCCTATACCGATAAAATCGAGAGAAAAAATCGTAAAGTATGAAAATTTTTCTAAGTCCTAGCGGCGTAGACCTTTACAAGAGTGTAGAGCCTCAACGGTGCGACTTAGAGGAAAAAGTGTATCTTTCTTTTTTACGCAGAATCGAAAAAGAAACAACATTGCACTGGGCGAAAAATTTCGTTAATAGGCCAATTTTGCGACTTATTGTTGATTAACCGATTTCGTAAGGACGGGCGGCAGTGGTGTTTCCGCCAAGACAGTAGAGCGGCAGCGGTGCGACCTAGAGGAAAAAGTTTTAATACTTTCTGGCGCGGAATCGAAAGAGAAACAATATTGCCCGGGGCGAAAATTTTTGTTAATAAACAAATTTTTGCAACTTATTGTTAATTAACCGATTTCCTAATTTCGGCGGGCGATCGAAGTGTCGTATTCTTGTAGAGCATCGCAAGCCATGAAACTTTCGTCCCAAACGTTTTCCTCTACAACGCTTTCCTATACCGATAAAATCGAGAGAAAAAATCGTAAAGTATGAAAATTTTTCTAAGTCCTAGCGGCGTAGACCTTTACAAGAGTGTAGAGCCTCAACGGTGCGACTTAGAGGAAAAAGTGTATCTTTCTTTTTTACGCAGAATCGAAAAAGAAACAACATTGCACTGGGCGAAAAATTTCGTTAATAGGCCAATTTTGCGACTTATTGTTGATTAACCGATTTCGTAAGGACGGGCGGCAGTGGTGTTTCCGCCAAGACAGTAGAGCGGCAGCGGTGCGACCTAGAGGAAAAAGTTTTAATACTTTCTGGCGCGGAATCGAAAGAGAAACAATATTGCCCGGGGCGAAAATTTTTGTTAATAAACAAATTTTTGCAACTTATTGTTAATTAACCGATTTCCTAATTTCGGCGGGCGATCGAAATGTCGTATTCTTGTAGAGCATCGCAAGCCATGAAACTTTCGTCCCAAACGTTTTCCTCTACAACGCTTTCCTATACCGATAAAATCGAGAGAAAAAATCGTAAAGTATGAAAATTTTTCTAAGTCCTAGCGGCGTAGACCTTTACAAGAGTGTGGAGCCTCAACGGTGCGACTTAGAGGAAAAAGTGTATCTTTCTTTTTTACGCAGAATCGAAAAAGAAACAACATTGCACTGGGCGAAAAATTTCGTTAATAGGCCAATTTTGCGACTTATTGTTGATTAACCGATTTCGTAAGGACGGGCGGCAGTGGTGTTTCCGCCAAGACAGTAGAGCGGCAGCGGTGCGACCTAGAGGAAAAAGTTTTAATACTTTCTGGCGCGGAATCGAAAGAGAAACAATATTGCCCGGGGCGAAAATTTTTGTTAATAAACAAATTTTTGCAACTTATTGTTAATTAACCGATTTCCTAATTTCGGCGGGCGATCGAACTGTCGTATTCTTGTAGAGCATCGCAAGCCATGAAACTTTCGTCCCAAACGTTTTCCTCTACAACGCTTTCCTATACCGATAAAATCGAGAGAAAAAATCGTAAAGTATGAAAATTTTTCTAAGTCCTAGCGGCGTAGACCTTTACAAGAGTGTGGAGCCTCAACGGTGCGACTTAGAGGAAAAAGTGTATCTTTCTTTTTTACGCAGAATCGAAAAAGAAACAACATTGCACTGGGCGAAAAATTTCGTTAATAGGCCAATTTTGCGACTTATTGTTGATTAACCGATTTCGTAAGGACGGGCGGCAGTGGTGTTTCCGCCAAGACAGTAGAGCGGCAGCGGTGCGACCTAGAGGAAAAAGTTTTAATACTTTCTGGCGCGGAATCGAAAGAGAAACAATATTGCCCGGGGCGAAAATTTTTGTTAATAAACAAATTTTTGCAACTTATTGTTAATTAACCGATTTCCTAATTTCGGCGGGCGATCGAAATGTCGTATTCTTGTAGAGCATCGCAAGCCATGAAACTTTCGTCCCAAACGTTTTCCTCTACAACGCTTTCCTATACCGATAAAATCGAGAGAAAAAATCGTAAAGTATGAAAATTTTTCTAAGTCCTAGCGGCGTAGACCTTTACAAGCGTGTAGAGCCTCAACGGTGCGACTTAGAGGAAAAAGTGTATCTTTCTTTTTTACGCAGAATCGAAAAAGAAACAACATTGCACTGGGCGAAAAATTTCGTTAATAGGCCAATTTTGCGACTTATTGTTGATTAACCGATTTCGTAAGGACGGGCGGCAGTGGTGTTTCCGCCAAGACAGTAGAGCGGCAGCGGTGCGACCTAGAGGAAAAAGTTTTAATACTTTCTGGCGCGGAATCGAAAGAGAAACAATATTGCCCGGGGCGAAAATTTTTGTTAATAAACAAATTTTTGCAACTTATTGTTAATTAACCGATTTCCTAATTTCGGCGGGCGATCGAAGTGTCGTATTCTTGTAGAGCATCGCAAGCCATGAAACTTTCGTCCCAAACGTTTTCCTCTACAACGCTTTCCTATACCGATAAAATCGAGAGAAAAAATCGTAAAGTATGAAAATTTTTCTAAGTCCTAGCGGCGTAGACCTTTACAAGAGTGTAGAGCCTCAACGGTGCGACTTAGAGGAAAAAGTGTATCTTTCTTTTTTACGCAGAATCGAAAAAGAAACAACATTGCACTGGGCGAAAAATTTCGTTAATAGGCCAATTTTGCGACTTATTGTTGATTAACCGATTTCGTAAGGACGAGCGGCAGTGGTCTTCCCGCCAAGACAGTAGAGCGGCAGCGGTGCGACCTAGAGGAAAAAGTTTTAATACTTTCTGGTGCGGAATCGAAAGAGAAACAATATTGCCCGGGGCGAAAATTTTTGTTAATAAACAAATTTTTGCAACTTATTGTTAATTAACCGATTTCCTAATTTCGGCGGGCGATCGAAATGTCGTATTCTTGTAGAGCATCGCAAGCCATGAAACTTTCGTCCCAAACGTTTTCCTCTACAACGCTTTCCTATACCGATAAAATCGAGAGAAAAAATCGTAAAGTATGAAAATTTTTCTAAGTCCTAGCGGCGTAGACCTTTACAAGAGTGTAGAGCCTCAACGGTGCGACTTAGAGGAAAAAGTGTATCTTTCTTTTTTACGCAGAATCGAAAAAGAAACAACATTGCACTGGGCGAAAAATTTCGTTAATAGGCCAATTTTGCGACTTATTGTTGATTAACCGATTTCGTAAGGACGGGCGGCAGTGGTGTTTCCGCCAAGACAGTAGAGCGGCAGCGGTGCGACCTAGAGGAAAAAGTTTTAATACTTTCTGGCGCGGAATCGAAAGAGAAACAATATTGCCCGGGGCGAAAATTTTTGTTAATAAACAAATTTTTGCAACTTATTGTTAATTAACCGATTTCCTAATTTCGGCGGGCGATCGAAATGTCGTATTCTTGTAGAGCATCGCAAGCCATGAAACTTTCGTCCCAAACGTTTTCCTCTACAACGCTTTCCTATACCGATAAAATCGAGAGAAAAAATCGTAAAGTATGAAAATTTTTCTAAGTCCTAGCGGCGTAGACCTTTACAAGAGTGTAGAGCCTCAACGGTGCGACTTAGAGGAAAAAGTGTATCTTTCTTTTTTACGCAGAATCGAAAAAGAAACAACATTGCACTGGGCGAAAAATTTCGTTAATAGGCCAATTTTGCGACTTATTGTTGATTAACCGATTTCGTAAGGACGGGCGGCAGTGGTGTTTCCGCCAAGACAGTAGAGCGGCAGCGGTGCGACCTAGTGGAAAAAGTTTTAATACTTTCTGGCGCGGAATCGAAAGAGAAACAATATTGCCCGGGGCGAAAATTTTTGTTAATAAACAAATTTTTGCAACTTATTGTTAATTAACCGATTTCCTAATTTCGGCGGGCGATCGAACTGTCGTATTCTTGTAGAGCATCGCAAGCCATGAAACTTTCGTCCCAAACGTTTTCCTCTACAACGCTTTCCTATACCGATAAAATCGAGAGAAAAAATCGTAAAGTATGAAAATTTTTCTAAGTCCTAGCGGCGTAGACCTTTACAAGAGTGTAGAGCCTCAACGGTGCGACTTAGAGGAAAAAGTGTATCTTTCTTTTTTACGCAGAATCGAAAAAGAAACAACATTGCACTGGGCGAAAAATTTCGTTAATAGGCCAATTTTGCGACTTATTGTTGATTAACCGATTTCGTAAGGACGAGCGGCAGTGGTCTTCCCGCCAAGACAGTAGAGCGGCAGCGGTGCGACCTAGAGGAAAAAGTTTTAATACTTTCTGGCGCGGAATCGAAAGAGAAACAATATTGCCCGGGGCGAAAATTTTTGTTAATAAACAAATTTTTGCAACTTATTGTTAATTAACCGATTTCCTAATTTCGGCGGGCGATCGAAGTGTCGTATTCTTGTAGAGCATCGCAAGCCATGAAACTTTCGTCCCAAACGTTTTCCTCTACAACACTTTCCTATACCGATAAAATCGAGAGAAAAAATCGTAAAGTATGAAAATTTTTCTAAGTCCTAGCGGCGTAGACCTTTACAAGAGTGTAGAGCCTCAACGGTGCGACTTAGAGGAAAAAGTGTATCTTTCTTTTTTACGCAGAATCGAAAAAGAAACAACATTGCACTGGGCGAAAAATTTCGTTAATAGGCCAATTTTGCGACTTATTGTTGATTAACCGATTTCGTAAGGACGGGCGGCAGTGGTGTTTCCGCCAAGACAGTAGAGCGGCAGCGGTGCGACCTAGAGGAAAAAGTTTTAATACTTTCTGGCGCGGAATCGAAAGAGAAACAATATTGCCCGGGGCGAAAATTTTTGTTAATAAACAAATTTTTGCAACTTATTGTTAATTAACCGATTTCCTAATTTCGGCGGGCGATCGAAATGTCGTATTCTTGTAGAGCATCGCAAGCCATGAAACTTTCGTCCCAAACGTTTTCCTCTACAACGCTTTCCTATACCGATAAAATCGAGAGAAAAAATCGTAAAGTATGAAAATTTTTCTAAGTCCTAGCGGCGTAGACCTTTACAAGAGTGTGGAGCCTCAACGGTGCGACTTAGAGGAAAAAGTGTATCTTTCTTTTTTACGCAGAATCGAAAAAGAAACAACATTGCACTGGGCGAAAAATTTCGTTAATAGGCCAATTTTGCGACTTATTGTTGATTAACCGATTTCGTAAGGACGGGCGGCAGTGGTGTTTCCGCCAAGACAGTAGAGCGGCAGCGGTGCGACCTAGAGGAAAAAGTTTTAATACTTTCTGGCGCGGAATCGAAAGAGAAACAATATTGCCCGGGGCGAAAATTTTTGTTAATAAACAAATTTTTGCAACTTATTGTTAATTAACCGATTTCCTAATTTCGGCGGGCGATCGAAGTGTCGTATTCTTGTAGAGCATCGCAAGCCATGAAACTTTCGTCCCAAACGTTTTCCTCTACAACGCTTTCCTATACCGATAAAATCGAGAGAAAAAATCGTAAAGTATGAAAATTTTTCTAAGTCCTAGCGGCGTAGACCTTTACAAGAGTGTAGAGCCTCAACGGTGCGACTTAGAGGAAAAAGTGTATCTTTCTTTTTTACGCAGAATCGAAAAAGAAACAACATTGCACTGGGCGAAAAATTTCGTTAATAGGCCAATTTTGCGACTTATTGTTGATTAACCGATTTCGTAAGGACGAGCGGCAGTGGTCTTCCCGCCAAGACAGTAGAGCGGCAGCGGTGCGACCTAGAGGAAAAAGTTTTAATACTTTCTGGTGCGGAATCGAAAGAGAAACAATATTGCCCGGGGCGAAAATTTTTGTTAATAAACAAATTTTTGCAACTTATTGTTAATTAACCGATTTCCTAATTTCGGCGGGCGATCGAAATGTCGTATTCTTGTAGAGCATCGCAAGCCATGAAACTTTCGTCCCAAACGTTTTCCTCTACAACGCTTTCCTATACCGATAAAATCGAGAGAAAAAATCGTAAAGTATGAAAATTTTTCTAAGTCCTAGCGGCGTAGACCTTTACAAGAGTGTAGAGCCTCAACGGTGCGACTTAGAGGAAAAAGTGTATCTTTCTTTTTTACGCAGAATCGAAAAAGAAACAACATTGCACTGGGCGAAAAATTTCGTTAATAGGCCAATTTTGCGACTTATTGTTGATTAACCGATTTCGTAAGGACGAGCGGCAGTGGTCTTCCCGCCAAGACAGTAGAGCGGCAGCGGTGCGACCTAGAGGAAAAAGTTTTAATACTTTCTGGCGCGGAATCGAAAGAGAAACAATATTGCCCGGGGCGAAAATTTTTGTTAATAAACAAATTTTTGCAACTTATTGTTAATTAACCGATTTCCTAATTTCGGCGGGCGATCGAAGTGTCGTATTCTTGTAGAGCATCGCAAGCCATGAAACTTTCGTCCCAAACGTTTTCCTCTACAACACTTTCCTATACCGATAAAATCGAGAGAAAAAATCGTAAAGTATGAAAATTTTTCTAAGTCCTAGCGGCGTAGACCTTTACAAGAGTGTAGAGCCTCAACGGTGCGACTTAGAGGAAAAAGTGTATCTTTCTTTTTTACGCAGAATCGAAAAAGAAACAACATTGCACTGGGCGAAAAATTTCGTTAATAGGCCAATTTTGCGACTTATTGTTGATTAACCGATTTCGTAAGGACGGGCGGCAGTGGTGTTTCCGCCAAGACAGTAGAGCGGCAGCGGTGCGACCTAGAGGAAAAAGTTTTAATACTTTCTGGCGCGGAATCGAAAGAGAAACAATATTGCCCGGGGCGAAAATTTTTGTTAATAAACAAATTTTTGCAACTTATTGTTAATTAACCGATTTCCTAATTTCGGCGGGCGATCGAAATGTCGTATTCTTGTAGAGCATCGCAAGCCATGAAACTTTCGTCCCAAACGTTTTCCTCTACAACGCTTTCCTATACCGATAAAATCGAGAGAAAAAATCGTAAAGTATGAAAATTTTTCTAAGTCCTAGCGGCGTAGACCTTTACAAGAGTGTGGAGCCTCAACGGTGCGACTTAGAGGAAAAAGTGTATCTTTCTTTTTTACGCAGAATCGAAAAAGAAACAACATTGCACTGGGCGAAAAATTTCGTTAATAGGCCAATTTTGCGACTTATTGTTGATTAACCGATTTCGTAAGGACGGGCGGCAGTGGTGTTTCCGCCAAGACAGTAGAGCGGCAGCGGTGCGACCTAGAGGAAAAAGTTTTAATACTTTCTGGCGCGGAATCGAAAGAGAAACAATATTGCCCGGGGCGAAAATTTTTGTTAATAAACAAATTTTTGCAACTTATTGTTAATTAACCGATTTCCTAATTTCGGCGGGCGATCGAAGTGTCGTATTCTTGTAGAGCATCGCAAGCCATGAAACTTTCGTCCCAAACGTTTTCCTCTACAACGCTTTCCTATACCGATAAAATCGAGAGAAAAAATCGTAAAGTATGAAAATTTTTCTAAGTCCTAGCGGCGTAGACCTTTACAAGAGTGTAGAGCCTCAACGGTGCGACTTAGAGGAAAAAGTGTATCTTTCTTTTTTACGCAGAATCGAAAAAGAAACAACATTGCACTGGGCGAAAAATTTCGTTAATAGGCCAATTTTGCGACTTATTGTTGATTAACCGATTTCGTAAGGACGGGCGGCAGTGGTGTTTCCGCCAAGACAGTAGAGCGGCAGCGGTGCGACCTAGAGGAAAAAGTTTTAATACTTTCTGGCGCGGAATCGAAAGAGAAACAATATTGCCCGGGGCGAAAATTTTTGTTAATAAACAAATTTTTGCAACTTATTGTTAATTAACCGATTTCCTAATTTCGGCGGGCGATCGAAATGTCGTATTCTTGTAGAGCATCGCAAGCCATGAAACTTTCGTCCCAAACGTTTTCCTCTACAACGCTTTCCTATACCGATAAAATCGAGAGAAAAAATCGTAAAGTATGAAAATTTTTCTAAGTCCTAGCGGCGTAGACCTTTACAAGAGTGTAGAGCCTCAACGGTGCGACTTAGAGGAAAAAGTGTATCTTTCTTTTTTACGCAGAATCGAAAAAGAAACAACATTGCACTGGGCGAAAAATTTCGTTAATAGGCCAATTTTGCGACTTATTGTTGATTAACCGATTTCGTAAGGACGAGCGGCAGTGGTCTTCCCGCCAAGACAGTAGAGCGGCAGCGGTGCGACCTAGAGGAAAAAGTTTTAATACTTTCTGGCGCGGAATCGAAAGAGAAACAATATTGCCCGGGGCGAAAATTTTTGTTAATAAACAAATTTTTGCAACTTATTGTTAATTAACCGATTTCCTAATTTCGGCGGGCGATCGAAGTGTCGTATTCTTGTAGAGCATCGCAAGCCATGAAACTTTCGTCCCAAACGTTTTCCTCTACAACGCTTTCCTATACCGATAAAATCGAGAGAAAAAATCGTAAAGTATGAAAATTTTTCTAAGTCCTAGCGGCGTAGACCTTTACAAGAGTGTGGAGCCTCAACGGTGCGACTTAGAGGAAAAAGTGTATCTTTCTTTTTTACGCAGAATCGAAAAAGAAACAACATTGCACTGGGCGAAAAATTTCGTTAATAGGCCAATTTTGCGACTTATTGTTGATTAACCGATTTCGTAAGGACGAGCGGCAGTGGTCTTCCCGCCAAGACAGTAGAGCGGCAGCGGTGCGACCTAGAGGAAAAAGTTTTAATACTTTCTGGCGCGGAATCGAAAGAGAAACAATATTGCCCGGGGCGAAAATTTTTGTTAATAAACAAATTTTTGCAACTTATTGTTAATTAACCGATTTCCTAATTTCGGCGGGCGATCGAAGTGTCGTATTCTTGTAGAGCATCGCAAGCCATGAAACTTTCGTCCCAAACGTTTTCCTCTACAACGCTTTCCTATACCGATAAAATCGAGAGAAAAAATCGTAAAGTATGAAAATTTTTCTAAGTCCTAGCGGCGTAGACCTTTACAAGAGTGTAGAGCCTCAACGGTGCGACTTAGAGGAAAAAGTGTATCTTTCTTTTTTACGCAGAATCGAAAAAGAAACAACATTGCACTGGGCGAAAAATTTCGTTAATAGGCCAATTTTGCGACTTATTGTTGATTAACCGATTTCGTAAGGACGAGCGGCAGTGGTCTTCCCGCCAAGACAGTAGAGCGGCAGCGGTGCGACCTAGAGGAAAAAGTTTTAATACTTTCTGGCGCGGAATCGAAAGAGAAACAATATTGCCCGGGGCGAAAATTTTTGTTAATAAACAAATTTTTGCAACTTATTGTTAATTAACCGATTTCCTAATTTCGGCGGGCGATCGAAGTGTCGTATTCTTGTAGAGCATCGCAAGCCATGAAACTTTCGTCCCAAACGTTTTCCTCTACAACGCTTTCCTATACCGATAAAATCGAGAGAAAAAATCGTAAAGTATGAAAATTTTTCTAAGTCCTAGCGGCGTAGACCTTTACAAGAGTGTAGAGCCTCAACGGTGCGACTTAGAGGAAAAAGTGTATCTTTCTTTTTTACGCAGAATCGAAAAAGAAACAACATTGCACTGGGCGAAAAATTTCGTTAATAGGCCAATTTTGCGACTTATTGTTGATTAACCGATTTCGTAAGGACGGGCGGCAGTGGTGTTTCCGCCAAGACAGTAGAGCGGCAGCGGTGCGACCTAGAGGAAAAAGTTTTAATACTTTCTGGCGCGGAATCGAAAGAGAAACAATATTGCCCGGGGCGAAAATTTTTGTTAATAAACAAATTTTTGCAACTTATTGTTAATTAACCGATTTCCTAATTTCGGCGGGCGATCGAAGTGTCGTATTCTTGTAGAGCATCGCAAGCCATGAAACTTTCGTCCCAAACGTTTTCCTCTACAACGCTTTCCTATACCGATAAAATCGAGAGAAAAAATCGTAAAGTATGAAAATTTTTCTAAGTCCTAGCGGCGTAGACCTTTACAAGAGTGTAGAGCCTCAACGGTGCGACTTAGAGGAAAAAGTGTATCTTTCTTTTTTACGCAGAATCGAAAAAGAAACAACATTGCACTGGGCGAAAAATTTCGTTAATAGGCCAATTTTGCGACTTATTGTTGATTAACCGATTTCGTAAGGACGAGCGGCAGTGGTCTTCCCGCCAAGACAGTAGAGCGGCAGCGGTGCGACCTAGAGGAAAAAGTTTTAATACTTTCTGGTGCGAAATCGAAAGAGAAACAATATTGCCCGGGGCGAAAATTTTTGTTAATAAACAAATTTTTGCAACTTATTGTTAATTAACCGATTTCCTAATTTCGGCGGGCGATCGAAGTGTCGTATTCTTGTAGAGCATCGCAAGCCATGAAACTTTCGTCCCAAACGTTTTCCTCTACAACGCTTTCCTATACCGATAAAATCGAGAGAAAAAATCGTAAAGTATGAAAATTTTTCTAAGTCCTAGCGGCGTAGACCTTTACAAGAGTGTAGAGCCTCAACGGTGCGACTTAGAGGAAAAAGTGTATCTTTCTTTTTTACGCAGAATCGAAAAAGAAACAACATTGCACTGGGCGAAAAATTTCGTTAATAGGCCAATTTTGCGACTTATTGTTGATTAACCGATTTCGTAAGGACGGGCGGCAGTGGTGTTTCCGCCAAGACAGTAGAGCGGCAGCGGTGCGACCTAGAGGAAAAAGTTTTAATACTTTCTGGTGCGGAATCGAAAGAGAAACAATATTGCCCGGGGCGAAAATTTTTGTTAATAAACAAATTTTTGCAACTTATTGTTAATTAACCGATTTCCTAATTTCGGCGGGCGATCGAAATGTCGTATTCTTGTAGAGCATCGCAAGCCATGAAACTTTCGTCCCAAACGTTTTCCTCTACAACGCTTTCCTATACCGATAAAATCGAGAGAAAAAATCGTAAAGTATGAAAATTTTTCTAAGTCCTAGCGGCGTAGACCTTTACAAGAGTGTAGAGCCTCAACGGTGCGACTTAGAGGAAAAAGTGTATCTTTCTTTTTTACGCAGAATCGAAAAAGAAACAACATTGCACTGGGCGAAAAATTTCGTTAATAGGCCAATTTTGCGACTTATTGTTGATTAACCGATTTCGTAAGGACGGGCGGCAGTGGTGTTTCCGCCAAGACAGTAGAGCGGCAGCGGTGCGACCTAGAGGAAAAAGTTTTAATACTTTCTGGCGCGGAATCGAAAGAGAAACAATATTGCCCGGGGCGAAAATTTTTGTTAATAAACAAATTTTTGCAACTTATTGTTAATTAACCGATTTCCTAATTTCGGCGGGCGATCGAAATGTCGTATTCTTGTAGAGCATCGCAAGCCATGAAACTTTCGTCCCAAACGTTTTCCTCTACAACGCTTTCCTATACCGATAAAATCGAGAGAAAAAATCGTAAAGTATGAAAATTTTTCTAAGTCCTAGCGGCGTAGACCTTTACAAGAGTGTAGAGCCTCAACGGTGCGACTTAGAGGAAAAAGTGTATCTTTCTTTTTTACGCAGAATCGAAAAAGAAACAACATTGCACTGGGCGAAAAATTTCGTTAATAGGCCAATTTTGCGACTTATTGTTGATTAACCGATTTCGTAAGGACGAGCGGCAGTGGTCTTCCCGCCAAGACAGTAGAGCGGCAGCGGTGCGACCTAGAGGAAAAAGTTTTAATACTTTCTGGCGCGGAATCGAAAGAGAAACAATATTGCCCGGGGCGAAAATTTTTGTTAATAAACAAATTTTTGCAACTTATTGTTAATTAACCGATTTCCTAATTTCGGCGGGCGATCGAAGTGTCGTATTCTTGTAGAGCATCGCAAGCCATGAAACTTTCGTCCCAAACGTTTTCCTCTACAACGCTTTCCTATACCGATAAAATCGAGAGAAAAAATCGTAAAGTATGAAAATTTTTCTAAGTCCTAGCGGCGTAGACCTTTACAAGAGTGTGGAGCCTCAACGGTGCGACTTAGAGGAAAAAGTGTATCTTTCTTTTTTACGCAGAATCGAAAAAGAAACAACATTGCACTGGGCGAAAAATTTCGTTAATAGGCCAATTTTGCGACTTATTGTTGATTAACCGATTTCGTAAGGACGAGCGGCAGTGGTCTTCCCGCCAAGACAGTAGAGCGGCAGCGGTGCGACCTAGAGGAAAAAGTTTTAATACTTTCTGGCGCGGAATCGAAAGAGAAACAATATTGCCCGGGGCGAAAATTTTTGTTAATAAACAAATTTTTGCAACTTATTGTTAATTAACCGATTTCCTAATTTCGGCGGGCGATCGAAGTGTCGTATTCTTGTAGAGCATCGCAAGCCATGAAACTTTCGTCCCAAACGTTTTCCTCTACAACGCTTTCCTATACCGATAAAATCGAGAGAAAAAATCGTAAAGTATGAAAATTTTTCTAAGTCCTAGCGGCGTAGACCTTTACAAGAGTGTAGAGCCTCAACGGTGCGACTTAGAGGAAAAAGTGTATCTTTCTTTTTTACGCAGAATCGAAAAAGAAACAACATTGCACTGGGCGAAAAATTTCGTTAATAGGCCAATTTTGCGACTTATTGTTGATTAACCGATTTCGTAAGGACGAGCGGCAGTGGTCTTCCCGCCAAGACAGTAGAGCGGCAGCGGTGCGACCTAGAGGAAAAAGTTTTAATACTTTCTGGCGCGGAATCGAAAGAGAAACAATATTGCCCGGGGCGAAAATTTTTGTTAATAAACAAATTTTTGCAACTTATTGTTAATTAACCGATTTCCTAATTTCGGCGGGCGATCGAAGTGTCGTATTCTTGTAGAGCATCGCAAGCCATGAAACTTTCGTCCCAAACGTTTTCCTCTACAACGCTTTCCTATACCGATAAAATCGAGAGAAAAAATCGTAAAGTATGAAAATTTTTCTAAGTCCTAGCGGCGTAGACCTTTACAAGAGTGTAGAGCCTCAACGGTGCGACTTAGAGGAAAAAGTGTATCTTTCTTTTTTACGCAGAATCGAAAAAGAAACAACATTGCACTGGGCGAAAAATTTCGTTAATAGGCCAATTTTGCGACTTATTGTTGATTAACCGATTTCGTAAGGACGGGCGGCAGTGGTGTTTCCGCCAAGACAGTAGAGCGGCAGCGGTGCGACCTAGAGGAAAAAGTTTTAATACTTTCTGGCGCGGAATCGAAAGAGAAACAATATTGCCCGGGGCGAAAATTTTTGTTAATAAACAAATTTTTGCAACTTATTGTTAATTAACCGATTTCCTAATTTCGGCGGGCGATCGAAGTGTCGTATTCTTGTAGAGCATCGCAAGCCATGAAACTTTCGTCCCAAACGTTTTCCTCTACAACGCTTTCCTATACCGATAAAATCGAGAGAAAAAATCGTAAAGTATGAAAATTTTTCTAAGTCCTAGCGGCGTAGACCTTTACAAGAGTGTAGAGCCTCAACGGTGCGACTTAGAGGAAAAAGTGTATCTTTCTTTTTTACGCAGAATCGAAAAAGAAACAACATTGCACTGGGCGAAAAATTTCGTTAATAGGCCAATTTTGCGACTTATTGTTGATTAACCGATTTCGTAAGGACGAGCGGCAGTGGTCTTCCCGCCAAGACAGTAGAGCGGCAGCGGTGCGACCTAGAGGAAAAAGTTTTAATACTTTCTGGTGCGAAATCGAAAGAGAAACAATATTGCCCGGGGCGAAAATTTTTGTTAATAAACAAATTTTTGCAACTTATTGTTAATTAACCGATTTCCTAATTTCGGCGGGCGATCGAAGTGTCGTATTCTTGTAGAGCATCGCAAGCCATGAAACTTTCGTCCCAAACGTTTTCCTCTACAACGCTTTCCTATACCGATAAAATCGAGAGAAAAAATCGTAAAGTATGAAAATTTTTCTAAGTCCTAGCGGCGTAGACCTTTACAAGAGTGTAGAGCCTCAACGGTGCGACTTAGAGGAAAAAGTGTATCTTTCTTTTTTACGCAGAATCGAAAAAGAAACAACATTGCACTGGGCGAAAAATTTCGTTAATAGGCCAATTTTGCGACTTATTGTTGATTAACCGATTTCGTAAGGACGGGCGGCAGTGGTGTTTCCGCCAAGACAGTAGAGCGGCAGCGGTGCGACCTAGAGGAAAAAGTTTTAATACTTTCTGGCGCGGAATCGAAAGAGAAACAATATTGCCCGGGGCGAAAATTTTTGTTAATAAACAAATTTTTGCAACTTATTGTTAATTAACCGATTTCCTAATTTCGGCGGGCGATCGAAATGTCGTATTCTTGTAGAGCATCGCAAGCCATGAAACTTTCGTCCCAAACGTTTTCCTCTACAACGCTTTCCTATACCGATAAAATCGAGAGAAAAAATCGTAAAGTATGAAAATTTTTCTAAGTCCTAGCGGCGTAGACCTTTACAAGAGTGTGGAGCCTCAACGGTGCGACTTAGAGGAAAAAGTGTATCTTTCTTTTTTACGCAGAATCGAAAAAGAAACAACATTGCACTGGGCGAAAAATTTCGTTAATAGGCCAATTTTGCGACTTATTGTTGATTAACCGATTTCGTAAGGACGGGCGGCAGTGGTGTTTCCGCCAAGACAGTAGAGCGGCAGCGGTGCGACCTAGAGGAAAAAGTTTTAATACTTTCTGGCGCGGAATCGAAAGAGAAACAATATTGCCCGGGGCGAAAATTTTTGTTAATAAACAAATTTTTGCAACTTATTGTTAATTAACCGATTTCCTAATTTCGGCGGGCGATCGAACTGTCGTATTCTTGTAGAGCATCGCAAGCCATGAAACTTTCGTCCCAAACGTTTTCCTCTACAACGCTTTCCTATACCGATAAAATCGAGAGAAAAAATCGTAAAGTATGAAAATTTTTCTAAGTCCTAGCGGCGTAGACCTTTACAAGAGTGTGGAGCCTCAACGGTGCGACTTAGAGGAAAAAGTGTATCTTTCTTTTTTACGCAGAATCGAAAAAGAAACAACATTGCACTGGGCGAAAAATTTCGTTAATAGGCCAATTTTGCGACTTATTGTTGATTAACCGATTTCGTAAGGACGGGCGGCAGTGGTGTTTCCGCCAAGACAGTAGAGCGGCAGCGGTGCGACCTAGAGGAAAAAGTTTTAATACTTTCTGGCGCGGAATCGAAAGAGAAACAATATTGCCCGGGGCGAAAATTTTTGTTAATAAACAAATTTTTGCAACTTATTGTTAATTAACCGATTTCCTAATTTCGGCGGGCGATCGAAATGTCGTATTCTTGTAGAGCATCGCAAGCCATGAAACTTTCGTCCCAAACGTTTTCCTCTACAACGCTTTCCTATACCGATAAAATCGAGAGAAAAAATCGTAAAGTATGAAAATTTTTCTAAGTCCTAGCGGCGTAGACCTTTACAAGAGTGTAGAGCCTCAACGGTGCGACTTAGAGGAAAAAGTGTATCTTTCTTTTTTACGCAGAATCGAAAAAGAAACAACATTGCACTGGGCGAAAAATTTCGTTAATAGGCCAATTTTGCGACTTATTGTTGATTAACCGATTTCGTAAGGACGGGCGGCAGTGGTGTTTCCGCCAAGACAGTAGAGCGGCAGCGGTGCGACCTAGAGGAAAAAGTTTTAATACTTTCTGGCGCGGAATCGAAAGAGAAACAATATTGCCCGGGGCGAAAATTTTTGTTAATAAACAAATTTTTGCAACTTATTGTTAATTAACCGATTTCCTAATTTCGGCGGGCGATCGAAGTGTCGTATTCTTGTAGAGCATCGCAAGCCATGAAACTTTCGTCCCAAACGTTTTCCTCTACAACGCTTTCCTATACCGATAAAATCGAGAGAAAAAATCGTAAAGTATGAAAATTTTTCTAAGTCCTAGCGGCGTAGACCTTTACAAGAGTGTAGAGCCTCAACGGTGCGACTTAGAGGAAAAAGTGTATCTTTCTTTTTTACGCAGAATCGAAAAAGAAACAACATTGCACTGGGCGAAAAATTTCGTTAATAGGCCAATTTTGCGACTTATTGTTGATTAACCGATTTCGTAAGGACGAGCGGCAGTGGTCTTCCCGCCAAGACAGTAGAGCGGCAGCGGTGCGACCTAGAGGAAAAAGTTTTAATACTTTCTGGCGCGGAATCGAAAGAGAAACAATATTGCCCGGGGCGAAAATTTTTGTTAATAAACAAATTTTTGCAACTTATTGTTAATTAACCGATTTCCTAATTTCGGCGGGCGATCGAAGTGTCGTATTCTTGTAGAGCATCGCAAGCCATGAAACTTTCGTCCCAAACGTTTTCCTCTACAACGCTTTCCTATACCGATAAAATCGAGAGAAAAAATCGTAAAGTATGAAAATTTTTCTAAGTCCTAGCGGCGTAGACCTTTACAAGAGTGTGGAGCCTCAACGGTGCGACTTAGAGGAAAAAGTGTATCTTTCTTTTTTACGCAGAATCGAAAAAGAAACAACATTGCACTGGGCGAAAAATTTCGTTAATAGGCCAATTTTGCGACTTATTGTTGATTAACCGATTTCGTAAGGACGAGCGGCAGTGGTCTTCCCGCCAAGACAGTAGAGCGGCAGCGGTGCGACCTAGAGGAAAAAGTTTTAATACTTTCTGGCGCGGAATCGAAAGAGAAACAATATTGCCCGGGGCGAAAATTTTTGTTAATAAACAAATTTTTGCAACTTATTGTTAATTAACCGATTTCCTAATTTCGGCGGGCGATCGAAGTGTCGTATTCTTGTAGAGCATCGCAAGCCATGAAACTTTCGTCCCAAACGTTTTCCTCTACAACGCTTTCCTATACCGATAAAATCGAGAGAAAAAATCGTAAAGTATGAAAATTTTTCTAAGTCCTAGCGGCGTAGACCTTTACAAGAGTGTAGAGCCTCAACGGTGCGACTTAGAGGAAAAAGTGTATCTTTCTTTTTTACGCAGAATCGAAAAAGAAACAACATTGCACTGGGCGAAAAATTTCGTTAATAGGCCAATTTTGCGACTTATTGTTGATTAACCGATTTCGTAAGGACGAGCGGCAGTGGTCTTCCCGCCAAGACAGTAGAGCGGCAGCGGTGCGACCTAGAGGAAAAAGTTTTAATACTTTCTGGCGCGGAATCGAAAGAGAAACAATATTGCCCGGGGCGAAAATTTTTGTTAATAAACAAATTTTTGCAACTTATTGTTAATTAACCGATTTCCTAATTTCGGCGGGCGATCGAAGTGTCGTATTCTTGTAGAGCATCGCAAGCCATGAAACTTTCGTCCCAAACGTTTTCCTCTACAACGCTTTCCTATACCGATAAAATCGAGAGAAAAAATCGTAAAGTATGAAAATTTTTCTAAGTCCTAGCGGCGTAGACCTTTACAAGAGTGTAGAGCCTCAACGGTGCGACTTAGAGGAAAAAGTGTATCTTTCTTTTTTACGCAGAATCGAAAAAGAAACAACATTGCACTGGGCGAAAAATTTCGTTAATAGGCCAATTTTGCGACTTATTGTTGATTAACCGATTTCGTAAGGACGGGCGGCAGTGGTGTTTCCGCCAAGACAGTAGAGCGGCAGCGGTGCGACCTAGAGGAAAAAGTTTTAATACTTTCTGGCGCGGAATCGAAAGAGAAACAATATTGCCCGGGGCGAAAATTTTTGTTAATAAACAAATTTTTGCAACTTATTGTTAATTAACCGATTTCCTAATTTCGGCGGGCGATCGAAGTGTCGTATTCTTGTAGAGCATCGCAAGCCATGAAACTTTCGTCCCAAACGTTTTCCTCTACAACGCTTTCCTATACCGATAAAATCGAGAGAAAAAATCGTAAAGTATGAAAATTTTTCTAAGTCCTAGCGGCGTAGACCTTTACAAGAGTGTAGAGCCTCAACGGTGCGACTTAGAGGAAAAAGTGTATCTTTCTTTTTTACGCAGAATCGAAAAAGAAACAACATTGCACTGGGCGAAAAATTTCGTTAATAGGCCAATTTTGCGACTTATTGTTGATTAACCGATTTCGTAAGGACGGGCGGCAGTGGTGTTTCCGCCAAGACAGTAGAGCGGCAGCGGTGCGACCTAGAGGAAAAAGTTTTAATACTTTCTGGCGCGGAATCGAAAGAGAAACAATATTGCCCGGGGCGAAAATTTTTGTTAATAAACAAATTTTTGCAACTTATTGTTAATTAACCGATTTCCTAATTTCGGCGGGCGATCGAAATGTCGTATTCTTGTAGAGCATCGCAAGCCATGAAACTTTCGTCCCAAACGTTTTCCTCTACAACGCTTTCCTATACCGATAAAATCGAGAGAAAAAATCGTAAAGTATGAAAATTTTTCTAAGTCCTAGCGGCGTAGACCTTTACAAGAGTGTAGAGCCTCAACGGTGCGACTTAGAGGAAAAAGTGTATCTTTCTTTTTTACGCAGAATCGAAAAAGAAACAACATTGCACTGGGCGAAAAATTTCGTTAATAGGCCAATTTTGCGACTTATTGTTGATTAACCGATTTCGTAAGGACGGGCGGCAGTGGTGTTTCCGCCAAGACAGTAGAGCGGCAGCGGTGCGACCTAGAGGAAAAAGTTTTAATACTTTCTGGCGCGGAATCGAAAGAGAAACAATATTGCCCGGGGCGAAAATTTTTGTTAATAAACAAATTTTTGCAACTTATTGTTAATTAACCGATTTCCTAATTTCGGCGGGCGATCGAAGTGTCGTATTCTTGTAGAGCATCGCAAGCCATGAAACTTTCGTCCCAAACGTTTTCCTCTACAACGCTTTCCTATACCGATAAAATCGAGAGAAAAAATCGTAAAGTATGAAAATTTTTCTAAGTCCTAGCGGCGTAGACCTTTACAAGAGTGTAGAGCCTCAACGGTGCGACTTAGAGGAAAAAGTGTATCTTTCTTTTTTACGCAGAATCGAAAAAGAAACAACATTGCACTGGGCGAAAAATTTCGTTAATAGGCCAATTTTGCGACTTATTGTTGATTAACCGATTTCGTAAGGACGAGCGGCAGTGGTCTTCCCGCCAAGACAGTAGAGCGGCAGCGGTGCGACCTAGAGGAAAAAGTTTTAATACTTTCTGGTGCGGAATCGAAAGAGAAACAATATTGCCCGGGGCGAAAATTTTTGTTAATAAACAAATTTTTGCAACTTATTGTTAATTAACCGATTTCCTAATTTCGGCGGGCGATCGAAATGTCGTATTCTTGTAGAGCATCGCAAGCCATGAAACTTTCGTCCCAAACGTTTTCCTCTACAACGCTTTCCTATACCGATAAAATCGAGAGAAAAAATCGTAAAGTATGAAAATTTTTCTAAGTCCTAGCGGCGTAGACCTTTACAAGAGTGTAGAGCCTCAACGGTGCGACTTAGAGGAAAAAGTGTATCTTTCTTTTTTACGCAGAATCGAAAAAGAAACAACATTGCACTGGGCGAAAAATTTCGTTAATAGGCCAATTTTGCGACTTATTGTTGATTAACCGATTTCGTAAGGACGGGCGGCAGTGGTGTTTCCGCCAAGACAGTAGAGCGGCAGCGGTGCGACCTAGAGGAAAAAGTTTTAATACTTTCTGGCGCGGAATCGAAAGAGAAACAATATTGCCCGGGGCGAAAATTTTTGTTAATAAACAAATTTTTGCAACTTATTGTTAATTAACCGATTTCCTAATTTCGGCGGGCGATCGAAATGTCGTATTCTTGTAGAGCATCGCAAGCCATGAAACTTTCGTCCCAAACGTTTTCCTCTACAACGCTTTCCTATACCGATAAAATCGAGAGAAAAAATCGTAAAGTATGAAAATTTTTCTAAGTCCTAGCGGCGTAGACCTTTACAAGAGTGTAGAGCCTCAACGGTGCGACTTAGAGGAAAAAGTGTATCTTTCTTTTTTACGCAGAATCGAAAAAGAAACAACATTGCACTGGGCGAAAAATTTCGTTAATAGGCCAATTTTGCGACTTATTGTTGATTAACCGATTTCGTAAGGACGAGCGGCAGTGGTCTTCCCGCCAAGACAGTAGAGCGGCAGCGGTGCGACCTAGAGGAAAAAGTTTTAATACTTTCTGGCGCGGAATCGAAAGAGAAACAATATTGCCCGGGGCGAAAATTTTTGTTAATAAACAAATTTTTGCAACTTATTGTTAATTAACCGATTTCCTAATTTCGGCGGGCGATCGAAGTGTCGTATTCTTGTAGAGCATCGCAAGCCATGAAACTTTCGTCCCAAACGTTTTCCTCTACAACGCTTTCCTATACCGATAAAATCGAGAGAAAAAATCGTAAAGTATGAAAATTTTTCTAAGTCCTAGCGGCGTAGACCTTTACAAGAGTGTGGAGCCTCAACGGTGCGACTTAGAGGAAAAAGTGTATCTTTCTTTTTTACGCAGAATCGAAAAAGAAACAACATTGCACTGGGCGAAAAATTTCGTTAATAGGCCAATTTTGCGACTTATTGTTGATTAACCGATTTCGTAAGGACGAGCGGCAGTGGTCTTCCCGCCAAGACAGTAGAGCGGCAGCGGTGCGACCTAGAGGAAAAAGTTTTAATACTTTCTGGCGCGGAATCGAAAGAGAAACAATATTGCCCGGGGCGAAAATTTTTGTTAATAAACAAATTTTTGCAACTTATTGTTAATTAACCGATTTCCTAATTTCGGCGGGCGATCGAAGTGTCGTATTCTTGTAGAGCATCGCAAGCCATGAAACTTTCGTCCCAAACGTTTTCCTCTACAACGCTTTCCTATACCGATAAAATCGAGAGAAAAAATCGTAAAGTATGAAAATTTTTCTAAGTCCTAGCGGCGTAGACCTTTACAAGAGTGTAGAGCCTCAACGGTGCGACTTAGAGGAAAAAGTGTATCTTTCTTTTTTACGCAGAATCGAAAAAGAAACAACATTGCACTGGGCGAAAAATTTCGTTAATAGGCCAATTTTGCGACTTATTGTTGATTAACCGATTTCGTAAGGACGAGCGGCAGTGGTCTTCCCGCCAAGACAGTAGAGCGGCAGCGGTGCGACCTAGAGGAAAAAGTTTTAATACTTTCTGGCGCGGAATCGAAAGAGAAACAATATTGCCCGGGGCGAAAATTTTTGTTAATAAACAAATTTTTGCAACTTATTGTTAATTAACCGATTTCCTAATTTCGGCGGGCGATCGAAGTGTCGTATTCTTGTAGAGCATCGCAAGCCATGAAACTTTCGTCCCAAACGTTTTCCTCTACAACGCTTTCCTATACCGATAAAATCGAGAGAAAAAATCGTAAAGTATGAAAATTTTTCTAAGTCCTAGCGGCGTAGACCTTTACAAGAGTGTGGAGCCTCAACGGTGCGACTTAGAGGAAAAAGTGTATCTTTCTTTTTTACGCAGAATCGAAAAAGAAACAACATTGCACTGGGCGAAAAATTTCGTTAATAGGCCAATTTTGCGACTTATTGTTGATTAACCGATTTCGTAAGGACGAGCGGCAGTGGTCTTCCCGCCAAGACAGTAGAGCGGCAGCGGTGCGACCTAGAGGAAAAAGTTTTAATACTTTCTGGCGCGGAATCGAAAGAGAAACAATATTGCCCGGGGCGAAAATTTTTGTTAATAAACAAATTTTTGCAACTTATTGTTAATTAACCGATTTCCTAATTTCGGCGGGCGATCGAAGTGTCGTATTCTTGTAGAGCATCGCAAGCCATGAAACTTTCGTCCCAAACGTTTTCCTCTACAACGCTTTCCTATACCGATAAAATCGAGAGAAAAAATCGTAAAGTATGAAAATTTTTCTAAGTCCTAGCGGCGTAGACCTTTACAAGAGTGTAGAGCCTCAACGGTGCGACTTAGAGGAAAAAGTGTATCTTTCTTTTTTACGCAGAATCGAAAAAGAAACAACATTGCACTGGGCGAAAAATTTCGTTAATAGGCCAATTTTGCGACTTATTGTTGATTAACCGATTTCGTAAGGACGGGCGGCAGTGGTGTTTCCGCCAAGACAGTAGAGCGGCAGCGGTGCGACCTAGAGGAAAAAGTTTTAATACTTTCTGGCGCGGAATCGAAAGAGAAACAATATTGCCCGGGGCGAAAATTTTTGTTAATAAACAAATTTTTGCAACTTATTGTTAATTAACCGATTTCCTAATTTCGGCGGGCGATCGAAATGTCGTATTCTTGTAGAGCATCGCAAGCCATGAAACTTTCGTCCCAAACGTTTTCCTCTACAACGCTTTCCTATACCGATAAAATCGAGAGAAAAAATCGTAAAGTATGAAAATTTTTCTAAGTCCTAGCGGCGTAGACCTTTACAAGAGTGTAGAGCCTCAACGGTGCGACTTAGAGGAAAAAGTGTATCTTTCTTTTTTACGCAGAATCGAAAAAGAAACAACATTGCACTGGGCGAAAAATTTCGTTAATAGGCCAATTTTGCGACTTATTGTTGATTAACCGATTTCGTAAGGACGAGCGGCAGTGGTCTTCCCGCCAAGACAGTAGAGCGGCAGCGGTGCGACCTAGAGGAAAAAGTTTTAATACTTTCTGGCGCGGAATCGAAAGAGAAACAATATTGCCCGGGGCGAAAATTTTTGTTAATAAACAAATTTTTGCAACTTATTGTTAATTAACCGATTTCCTAATTTCGGCGGGCGATCGAAGTGTCGTATTCTTGTAGAGCATCGCAAGCCATGAAACTTTCGTCCCAAACGTTTTCCTCTACAACGCTTTCCTATACCGATAAAATCGAGAGAAAAAATCGTAAAGTATGAAAATTTTTCTAAGTCCTAGCGGCGTAGACCTTTACAAGAGTGTAGAGCCTCAACGGTGCGACTTAGAGGAAAAAGTGTATCTTTCTTTTTTACGCAGAATCGAAAAAGAAACAACATTGCACTGGGCGAAAAATTTCGTTAATAGGCCAATTTTGCGACTTATTGTTGATTAACCGATTTCGTAAGGACGGGCGGCAGTGGTGTTTCCGCCAAGACAGTAGAGCGGCAGCGGTGCGACCTAGAGGAAAAAGTTTTAATACTTTCTGGCGCGGAATCGAAAGAGAAACAATATTGCCCGGGGCGAAAATTTTTGTTAATAAACAAATTTTTGCAACTTATTGTTAATTAACCGATTTCCTAATTTCGGCGGGCGATCGAAGTGTCGTATTCTTGTAGAGCATCGCAAGCCATGAAACTTTCGTCCCAAACGTTTTCCTCTACAACGCTTTCCTATACCGATAAAATCGAGAGAAAAAATCGTAAAGTATGAAAATTTTTCTAAGTCCTAGCGGCGTAGACCTTTACAAGAGTGTAGAGCCTCAACGGTGCGACTTAGAGGAAAAAGTGTATCTTTCTTTTTTACGCAGAATCGAAAAAGAAACAACATTGCACTGGGCGAAAAATTTCGTTAATAGGCCAATTTTGCGACTTATTGTTGATTAACCGATTTCGTAAGGACGGGCGGCAGTGGTGTTTCCGCCAAGACAGTAGAGCGGCAGCGGTGCGACCTAGAGGAAAAAGTTTTAATACTTTCTGGCGCGGAATCGAAAGAGAAACAATATTGCCCGGGGCGAAAATTTTTGTTAATAAACAAATTTTTGCAACTTATTGTTAATTAACCGATTTCCTAATTTCGGCGGGCGATCGAAATGTCGTATTCTTGTAGAGCATCGCAAGCCATGAAACTTTCGTCCCAAACGTTTTCCTCTACAACGCTTTCCTATACCGATAAAATCGAGAGAAAAAATCGTAAAGTATGAAAATTTTTCTAAGTCCTAGCGGCGTAGACCTTTACAAGAGTGTAGAGCCTCAACGGTGCGACTTAGAGGAAAAAGTGTATCTTTCTTTTTTACGCAGAATCGAAAAAGAAACAACATTGCACTGGGCGAAAAATTTCGTTAATAGGCCAATTTTGCGACTTATTGTTGATTAACCGATTTCGTAAGGACGGGCGGCAGTGGTGTTTCCGCCAAGACAGTAGAGCGGCAGCGGTGCGACCTAGAGGAAAAAGTTTTAATACTTTCTGGCGCGGAATCGAAAGAGAAACAATATTGCCCGGGGCGAAAATTTTTGTTAATAAACAAATTTTTGCAACTTATTGTTAATTAACCGATTTCCTAATTTCGGCGGGCGATCGAAGTGTCGTATTCTTGTAGAGCATCGCAAGCCATGAAACTTTCGTCCCAAACGTTTTCCTCTACAACGCTTTCCTATACCGATAAAATCGAGAGAAAAAATCGTAAAGTATGAAAATTTTTCTAAGTCCTAGCGGCGTAGACCTTTACAAGAGTGTAGAGCCTCAACGGTGCGACTTAGAGGAAAAAGTGTATCTTTCTTTTTTACGCAGAATCGAAAAAGAAACAACATTGCACTGGGCGAAAAATTTCGTTAATAGGCCAATTTTGCGACTTATTGTTGATTAACCGATTTCGTAAGGACGAGCGGCAGTGGTCTTCCCGCCAAGACAGTAGAGCGGCAGCGGTGCGACCTAGAGGAAAAAGTTTTAATACTTTCTGGTGCGGAATCGAAAGAGAAACAATATTGCCCGGGGCGAAAATTTTTGTTAATAAACAAATTTTTGCAACTTATTGTTAATTAACCGATTTCCTAATTTCGGCGGGCGATCGAAATGTCGTATTCTTGTAGAGCATCGCAAGCCATGAAACTTTCGTCCCAAACGTTTTCCTCTACAACGCTTTCCTATACCGATAAAATCGAGAGAAAAAATCGTAAAGTATGAAAATTTTTCTAAGTCCTAGCGGCGTAGACCTTTACAAGAGTGTAGAGCCTCAACGGTGCGACTTAGAGGAAAAAGTGTATCTTTCTTTTTTACGCAGAATCGAAAAAGAAACAACATTGCACTGGGCGAAAAATTTCGTTAATAGGCCAATTTTGCGACTTATTGTTGATTAACCGATTTCGTAAGGACGGGCGGCAGTGGTGTTTCCGCCAAGACAGTAGAGCGGCAGCGGTGCGACCTAGAGGAAAAAGTTTTAATACTTTCTGGCGCGGAATCGAAAGAGAAACAATATTGCCCGGGGCGAAAATTTTTGTTAATAAACAAATTTTTGCAACTTATTGTTAATTAACCGATTTCCTAATTTCGGCGGGCGATCGAAATGTCGTATTCTTGTAGAGCATCGCAAGCCATGAAACTTTCGTCCCAAACGTTTTCCTCTACAACGCTTTCCTATACCGATAAAATCGAGAGAAAAAATCGTAAAGTATGAAAATTTTTCTAAGTCCTAGCGGC
>CAXDIW010000117.1:42500-45538 GCA_963989415.1 Cerceris ruficornis | reverse complement strand
GTTCGAGCAGCGTAGAAGGTTGGAGGTGGACGACAAGTTTCTCGGTGCTGCTGGCCTGGTATTGTAACACAGAGAGAGATCGAGTTTTTGTCAAAGATCACTCTCTCGATGTGTACAAAACTGTTCGAACCAGACCCACACAGCCCGATCATTATACTTTTCGAATTGTCAATCTTCCTTCCCTTCTCGCGTATACCAACCACACTCTTTTCTTCTTTCTCCTCTTATGACGAATTTGTCATATAACTCTGAGATTCCCACTTTTCTCAACTTTCTGCCTCCTCTCTCAATCATCGCAATAATATATCTATCTATCTCCTCGTAGGAATACCGGCGGGTCACAGAAATCAAAACTAAACTTTAGTTCGGAGTCTGAGAAAGGTTTGGAACAACGACACGCCAATGTCGTGAGCACGCGACTGTGTCAGTCTTTTTTCCTCGCTCTCCCACGACCATAGAGAAGGTTCGTTCGAGGACAGAGTTTCGTGAATTGTTCTTCCCGGACAATTTAACGTCGGTCCAGTATTTGCGTTTCTCTTTTCTCGGTAAACTATGCGCTCTGCTTAACCACTCTCCTACCTACCACACTCTTTAATTGTTACACACACACCCTCGCTCACAACTCTCTCTCTCTTTACACGTTCGAGAACTTGTCAGTTATTACAGCCACTCTCTGCACACGCTCTCCTGGTAGAGATATAATATATATTTCTTCTCCAGGAGGGTTCTTTTCGAGCAGATGCGGCAACGAAGAAGCTTGTGAGAGAGACAGTGAGAGTCTGGGTTAGGTCGGAGAATTTCAGAGCACAAAGCACCTCGAAATGGAACGCAAATTTAAGAGTCGGGGACTCGACGACCGGGCACGAAAATCTGCGACGATCGTGGGAGACACGAAATTGGCGGCGTGGAGCTCTCTCGGACGATTTCGTTCGATTGCGCAGATATCTTTGATAAAAGAATTTCGTTCGAAACGCTACGATGAAGAAAATCTCTTTCCCTAAGCAATTCCCTTTTGGCATTCTCGGATACCACAGCAGTTTTCTCCTTCGTTCGAGGCATAGCATCATATGTGTATGTATTCTCTCTCGTTCGAGGATGCTTTGCCAGAAACTGCGGGAAAGAAAGGTAAGAGAGATATTATTTTCATCGCGCGGTATTACGTTCGATCTCTTTCTGTACGAAACTAAAAAGAGTTGTTCTCTGCGCAATCTAAGACGTACACGTCCTTTTCGTTCTTTCAATCCTCCGCACTTTTCTCGTTCTCTTATAATCATTTCAGACGACGTCGGATCCGCGTCGAGGAGAGACGTTATTATTCTCTTCCAGTCTGCGGCAAATTCCGACGAACGTCCAACAAATTCGCTCGTACGAGACTCTACAAGTGTCTTCTCCTCATGATGAAGGAAGACACAAAGAGCCGCGCAAGCAGTTTTTGGGTACATAAACGACCCTCAGCCAGGCGTGGTCCGGGAATTATATCCGAGGACCGCAATGTGCGTTCGAAATGTCGATGTTCATGTGTCCTGCAGTTCACACGTTGACGCGCAATTAGCTGCGTTCTTCATCGACCCACGAGCCAAGTGATCCACCGTTCAGGGTTGTATTTGCATTATATGCTTTTTGCTTCGTATAGAAAGCAAACATGGTTCAGGTGTTCTCCCTCGGACAAGCCGAGGCTCGGTTTAACCGCGTTCCGGAGCGCTAGAACGAGGCCGAGCACCGTTAGTCGTTTAGATGACGACAACGGCAAAATCGGAGTTTAAGTTTGTCGATCCGACCGTGAGAACGAGCGTCCGCACCCTCGTCGTAACGAGACTACGCACACCAGTGCTTCATCGGCCGTCAGCACGGAGAGTGCCATCAAAAATTCTGACACGAAGGGGACAGCAATAATAACGTAGAGAGAGGAGCTCTGAGAAGAGAAGGGTCTTCGTGGATTGCGCCTTCGGGTATCCCGCAGCAGGCTCTTTCCACGCTAGTGTTCTACACCCCTCTCTTCCTTCATCAGAGCGCTTCCGTTCGAACTCTCAACAACGCTATTTTCGTTCAAATGTCCACACACACACGAAGTACACGAGAGAACACTTCTTCGCAAACGGTAAAGTCGCAAAAGTAGTTCCGTGACGAGCTGCTTTGCTGTTTGTCGCCGCCGCCGCGCCGCAAAGGAAAGACCACTCTTCTTTCCCCTTTCAGCGACAACGACGACGACATTGGACAGCAGTCGTTCTGGAACATCGTTCGAAAGCGAACTTATTTCCGGAGGCGCAAAATCTATCTCTTAAAATATTGTCGTTCGAATGAGACAGACCTCTTCCTCCTCTCTCTCTCTCTTCTCATAATACTTCGTCGCGCAAAACTACACGCCGGCACACATTGCCCGACCGAACGCACAACAACGCATTCTCCTTCCTCTCAGTGTGTGGGGGAGAAAGCCTCGTCAAACGAGGACTCTCCGCCGATCGTTCGAACTGAGAAGAAGCACACTTGTGGACGGACGGGTTCACTCGACGCGCGTAGTTTATACGCTCGCTCAAAATTTCTTGTCAGAATTATGCCGAATCTTCAAACTCTTTGGCGAAAGAGGAAAGACAACTCTTCTTTTCCTCTTTGTGCTGCTGCTGCTCTCGCTTCAGAGTAGAAGACATCGACAAGTTGACTCCGATGGCACAACTACGAGAACCGTGTGCAACGCTATCGTTAAGCTCACGTTCGTTCGAGATCTCGCAGATTGTGCTCGTTCGAAAGGAATTTCTCCGCTTATTCGGTAAGAAGTGCTCGAAGAGCGACGGTTTCGTTCGATGGAGAAGCTGACGAAGCGAGGGTGAGATAAAGAGGTGTGTGCCGCCGATGATACTCTGTACACACTCTCATATGGTCGGTCTGTCCTCGAAGACTGGGGGAATATCACACACATTTTATGCGGCAACAATTTCAAAGTTCACACCCCTGCACGAGTTTGCAATGCGCGCAGCGACAGCATGAACCAGAAAACGAAGCCGGCATAATATATAACTCTCGTTCGATTCATTCCCCTCTTG
>CAXDIW010000117.1:0-40000 GCA_963989415.1 Cerceris ruficornis | reverse complement strand
CAAATTTTTCGTTCGAACCTCGCCTCGACACGGTTCTTCGAAAAAGAGAGTCTTCGAGCTGTTCGTTCGACTCGTCGTCGGTTCGAATTCGACCGATCGACGAAACTCTAGGTCTCTCCATTTCGTCCTATACTCAAATATTCGCATATGTTCCACAAAACTACAAATGCGTTCTCTCTTTCGGCCAAATAATGCGTTTTCCCTTCTCTTTTAATAAATTTCGTACACTTTTGCAGTAAAGTGACAAATTTCCTCCAACTCCTTCTCGCATATGTTCCACCAAACTACAAATGCGTTCCTCCAGCCAAATAGTTTTCTATTAATAAAGATCGTACTTTACAGTAGTAAAGTGACATATTTTCCACCAAATATGCCTTTAAAAAAATTTCTCCTCCTCCTTCCGAGTGCCTTTATTTGCCATCCGTTCTTAACAAGAGCACGAATGTAACGCATTCGTAGGCCAGGCCCAACCTCTCAGCCCGGCCTAAAAAGATAACCTCAAAATTGCTCAACGGTATATGGCGCACTCACTATTCCTTTCGCCAGTTCTGCTATTAAAGTTCGTACACGACTTTTCGGTACGTTTCAACTTTGCTTTATATGTCTATGTCAACAGATATTCTCGCACGGAGACTAGAGTGGTCGCTCAGTAGGTGCTCGAAACGTCGAATCTAAAAAGACACCGACGCCTCTTACATCCAAAATCCCCGAAAGAGGATAGTCGCCACATAAGGGTCATTCAGTACAGAACTTCGACCCGTGGCAATGTAGTGTAGAGATTTAAATAGTATGTATAAAGTACGTTCGAATGGATACGCACGAAGCGCAACCGATGGCAGTCGACCGAGCGGCTGCCCCGGCCGGATCGTTCGCACCAAGGTCTCTCTTATAGTACCCAGGGCGCCAGCATGAGCGTCGGCGCCGGCACGGCCGACCGCCGGCCGCCCGCCTAGGTAAAGTCCCCCGGTACTTTCGGACTGTTGGGACTTTGACGCTCGAGCGAAGGCTAGTTCACAAGAGTAAAGTATGCTTAATTATTCGAAATTCGAGATTTTTTTTTTACAGATACTCGCGGAAGGGCTAATTAATAAATAATGCCAGGAAAAAATTTAATTTTTTTTAAAAATTTAAATTTTACGGCGAGTTGAAGTTAGGCTCAAAACTCAAAAAAATTATTTTTGGAAAACAAAATATAGATTCTCGTATAAGATCAAAATACCAACAACTTTTTATAAGGGTGTTTTTAATTTTACATTGTAGATTAGAAAATATTTAACAATAATTAGAGCGATAAAAATTTTTTTTAATCGCAGAAATTTTCTAAAACCACCAATCGACGGGGATGGGTATTTGAAGCAATTAATGTTATACACGTATACAAGCAAAACAAAATATTTATAAAGTTATTGTAGAATAACCGTTGCGTATGAAAATTTTTCTAAGTCCTAGCGGCGTAGACCTTTACAAGAGTGTGGAGCCTCAACGGTGCGACTTAGAGGAAAAAGTGTATCTTTCTTTTTTACGCAGAATCGAAAAAGAAACAACATTGCACTGGGCGAAAAATTTCGTTAATAGGCCAATTTTGCGACTTATTGTTGATTAACCGATTTCGTAAGGACGAGCGGCAGTGGTCTTCCCGCCAAGACAGTAGAGCGGCAGCGGTGCGACCTAGAGGAAAAAGTTTTAATACTTTCTGGCGCGGAATCGAAAGAGAAACAATATTGCCCGGGGCGAAAATTTTTGTTAATAAACAAATTTTTGCAACTTATTGTTAATTAACCGATTTCCTAATTTCGGCGGGCGATCGAAGTGTCGTATTCTTGTAGAGCATCGCAAGCCATGAAACTTTCGTCCCACACGTTTTCCTCTGCAACGCTTTCCTATACCGATAAAATCGAGAGAAAAAATCGTAAAGTATGAAAATTTTTCTAAGTCCTAGCGGCGTAGACCTTTACAAGAGTGTGGAGCCTCAACGGTGCGACTTAGAGGAAAAAGTGTATCTTTCTTTTTTACGCAGAATCGAAAAAGAAACAACATTGCACTGGGCGAAAAATTTCGTTAATAGGCCAATTTTGCGACTTATTGTTGATTAACCGATTTCGTAAGGACGAGCGGCAGTGGTATTCTCGCCAAGACAGTAGAGCGGCAGCGGTGCGACCTAGAGGAAAAAGTTTTAATACTTTCTGGCGCGGAATCGAAAGAGAAACAATATTGCCCGGGGCGAAAATTTTTGTTAATAAACAAATTTTTGCAACTTATTGTTAATTAAGCGATTTCCTAATTTCGGCGGGCGATCGAAATGTCGTATTCTTGTAGAGCATCGCAAGCCATGAAACTTTCGTCCCAAACGTTTTCCTCTACAACGCTTTCCTATACCGATAAAATCGAGAGAAAAAATCGTAAAGTATGAAAATTTTTCTATGTCCTAGCGGCGTAGACCTTTACAAGAGTGTAGAGCCTCAACGGTGCGACTTAGAGGAAAAAGTGTATCTTTCTTTTTTACGCAGAATCGAAAAAGAAACAACATTGCACTGGGCGAAAAATTTCGTTAATAGGCCAATTTTGCGACTTATTGTTGATTAACCGATTTCGTAAGGACGAGCGGCAGTGGTATTCTCGCCAAGAGAGTAGAGCGGCAGCGGTGCGACCTAGAGGAAAAAGTTTTAATACTTTCTGGCGCGGAATCGAAAGAGAAACAATATTGCCCGGGGCGAAAATTTTTGTTAATAAACAAATTTTTGCAACTTATTGTTAATTAACCGATTTCCTAATTTCGGCGGGCGATCGAAATGTCGTATTCTTGTAGAGCATCGCAAACCATGAAACTTTCGTCCCAAACGTTTTCCTCTACAACGCTTTCCTATACCGATAAAATCGAGAGAAAAAATCGTAAAGTATGAAAATTTTTCTAAGTCCTAGCGGCGTAGACCTTTACAAGAGTGTGGAGCCTCAACGGTGCGACTTAGAGGAAAAAGTGTATCTTTCTTTTTTACGCAGAATCGAAAAAGAAACAACATTGCACTGGGCGAAAAATTTCGTTAATAGGCCAATTTTGCGACTTATTGTTGATTAACCGATTTCGTAAGGACGAGCGGCAGTGGTCTTCCCGCCAAGACAGTAGAGCGGCAGCGGTGCGACCTAGAGGAAAAAGTTTTAATACTTTCTGGCGCGGAATCGAAAGAGAAACAATATTGCCCGGGGCGAAAATTTTTGTTAATAAACAAATTTTTGCAACTTATTGTTAATTAACCGATTTCCTAATTTCGGCGGGCGATCGAAATGTCGTATTCTTGTAGAGCATCGCAAGCCATGAAACTTTCGTCCCAAACGTTTTCCTCTACAACGCTTTCCTATACCGATAAAATCGAGAGAAAAAATCGTAAAGTATGAAAATTTTTCTAAGTCCTAGCGGCGTAGACCTTTACAAGAGTGTGGAGCCTCAACGGTGCGACTTAGAGGAAAAAGTGTATCTTTCTTTTTTACGGAGAATCGAAAAAGAAACAACATTGCACTGGGCGAAAAATTTCGTTAATAGGCCAATTTTGCGACTTATTGTTGATTAACCGATTTCGTAAGGACGAGCGGCAGTGGTCTTCCCGCCAAGACAGTAGAGCGGCAGCGGTGCGACCTAGAGGAAAAAGTTTTAATACTTTCTGGCGCGGAATCGAAAGAGAAACAATATTGCCCGGGGCGAAAATTTTTGTTAATAAACAAATTTTTGCAACTTATTGTTAATTAACCGATTTCCTAATTTCGGCGGGCGATCGAAATGTCGTATTCTTGTAGAGCATCGCAAACCATGAAACTTTCGTCCCAAACGTTTTCCTCTACAACGCTTTCCTATACCGATAAAATCGAGAGAAAAAATCGTAAAGTATGAAAATTTTTCTAAGTCCTAGCGGCGTAGACCTTTACAAGAGTGTAGAGCCTCAACGGTGCGACTTAGAGGAAAAAGTGTACCTTTCTTTTTTACGCAGAATCGAAAAAGAAACAACATTGCACTGGGCGAAAAATTTCGTTAATAGGCCAATTTTGCGACTTATTGTTGATTAACCGATTTCGTAAGGACGAGCGGCAGTGGTATTCTCGCCAAGACAGTAGAGCGGCAGCGGTGCGACCTAGAGGAAAAAGTTTTAATACTTTCTGGCGCGGAATCGAAAGAGAAACAATATTGCCCGGGGCGAAAATTTTTGTTAATAAACAAATTTTTGCAACTTATTGTTAATTAACCGATTTCCTAATTTCGGCGGGCGATCGAAATGTCGTATTCTTGTAGAGCATCGCAAACCATGAAACTTTCGTCCCAAACGTTTTCCTCTACAACGCTTTCCTATACCGATAAAATCGAGAGAAAAAATCGTAAAGTATGAAAATTTTTCTATGTCCTAGCGGCGTAGACCTTTACAAGAGTGTAGAGCCTCAACGGTGCGACTTAGAGGAAAAAGTGTATCTTTCTTTTTTACGCAGAATCGAAAAAGAAACAACATTGCACTGGGCGAAAAATTTCGTTAATAGGCCAATTTTGCGACTTATTGTTGATTAACCGATTTCGTAAGGACGAGCGGCAGTGGTATTCTCGCCAAGAGAGTAGAGCGGCAGCGGTGCGACCTAGAGGAAAAAGTTTTAATACTTTCTGGCGCGGAATCGAAAGAGAAACAATATTGCCCGGGGCGAAAATTTTTGTTAATAAACAAATTTTTGCAACTTATTGTTAATTAACCGATTTCCTAATTTCGGCGGGCGATCGAAATGTCGTATTCTTGTAGAGCATCGCAAACCATGAAACTTTCGTCCCAAACGTTTTCCTCTACAACGCTTTCCTATACCGATAAAATCGAGAGAAAAAATCGTAAAGTATGAAAATTTTTCTAAGTCCTAGCGGCGTAGACCTTTACAAGAGTGTGGAGCCTCAACGGTGCGACTTAGAGGAAAAAGTGTATCTTTCTTTTTTACGGAGAATCGAAAAAGAAACAACATTGCACTGGGCGAAAAATTTCGTTAATAGGCCAATTTTGCGACTTATTGTTGATTAACCGATTTCGTAAGGACGAGCGGCAGTGGTCTTCCCGCCAAGACAGTAGAGCGGCAGCGGTGCGACCTAGAGGAAAAAGTTTTAATACTTTCTGGCGCGGAATCGAAAGAGAAACAATATTGCCCGGGGCGAAAATTTTTGTTAATAAACAAATTTTTGCAACTTATTGTTAATTAACCGATTTCCTAATTTCGGCGGGCGATCGAAATGTCGTATTCTTGTAGAGCATCGCAAACCATGAAACTTTCGTCCCAAACGTTTTCCTCTACAACGCTTTCCTATACCGATAAAATCGAGAGAAAAAATCGTAAAGTATGAAAATTTTTCTAAGTCCTAGCGGCGTAGACCTTTACAAGAGTGTAGAGCCTCAACGGTGCGACTTAGAGGAAAAAGTGTACCTTTCTTTTTTACGCAGAATCGAAAAAGAAACAACATTGCACTGGGCGAAAAATTTCGTTAATAGGCCAATTTTGCGACTTATTGTTGATTAACCGATTTCGTAAGGACGAGCGGCAGTGGTATTCTCGCCAAGACAGTAGAGCGGCAGCGGTGCGACCTAGAGGAAAAAGTTTTAATACTTTCTGGCGCGGAATCGAAAGAGAAACAATATTGCCCGGGGCGAAAATTTTTGTTAATAAACAAATTTTTGCAACTTATTGTTAATTAAGCGATTTCCTAATTTCGGCGGGCGATCGAAATGTCGTATTCTTGTAGAGCATCGCAAGCCATGAAACTTTCGTCCCAAACGTTTTCCTCTACAACGCTTTCCTATACCGATAAAATCGAGAGAAAAAATCGTAAAGTATGAAAATTTTTCTATGTCCTAGCGGCGTAGACCTTTACAAGAGTGTAGAGCCTCAACGGTGCGACTTAGAGGAAAAAGTGTATCTTTCTTTTTTACGCAGAATCGAAAAAGAAACAACATTGCACTGGGCGAAAAATTTCGTTAATAGGCCAATTTTGCGACTTATTGTTGATTAACCGATTTCGTAAGGACGAGCGGCAGTGGTATTCTCGCCAAGAGAGTAGAGCGGCAGCGGTGCGACCTAGAGGAAAAAGTTTTAATACTTTCTGGCGCGGAATCGAAAGAGAAACAATATTGCCCGGGGCGAAAATTTTTGTTAATAAACAAATTTTTGCAACTTATTGTTAATTAACCGATTTCCTAATTTCGGCGGGCGATCGAAATGTCGTATTCTTGTAGAGCATCGCAAACCATGAAACTTTCGTCCCAAACGTTTTCCTCTACAACGCTTTCCTATACCGATAAAATCGAGAGAAAAAATCGTAAAGTATGAAAATTTTTCTAAGTCCTAGCGGCGTAGACCTTTACAAGAGTGTGGAGCCTCAACGGTGCGACTTAGAGGAAAAAGTGTATCTTTCTTTTTTACGCAGAATCGAAAAAGAAACAACATTGCACTGGGCGAAAAATTTCGTTAATAGGCCAATTTTGCGACTTATTGTTGATTAACCGATTTCGTAAGGACGAGCGGCAGTGGTCTTCCCGCCAAGACAGTAGAGCGGCAGCGGTGCGACCTAGAGGAAAAAGTTTTAATACTTTCTGGCGCGGAATCGAAAGAGAAACAATATTGCCCGGGGCGAAAATTTTTGTTAATAAACAAATTTTTGCAACTTATTGTTAATTAACCGATTTCCTAATTTCGGCGGGCGATCGAAATGTCGTATTCTTGTAGAGCATCGCAAGCCATGAAACTTTCGTCCCAAACGTTTTCCTCTACAACGCTTTCCTATACCGATAAAATCGAGAGAAAAAATCGTAAAGTATGAAAATTTTTCTAAGTCCTAGCGGCGTAGACCTTTACAAGAGTGTGGAGCCTCAACGGTGCGACTTAGAGGAAAAAGTGTACCTTTCTTTTTTACGCAGAATCGAAAAAGAAACAACATTGCACTGGGCGAAAAATTTCGTTAATAGGCCAATTTTGCGACTTATTGTTGATTAACCGATTTCGTAAGGACGAGCGGCAGTGGTATTCTCGCCAAGACAGTAGAGCGGCAGCGGTGCGACCTAGAGGAAAAAGTTTTAATACTTTCTGGCGCGGAATCGAAAGAGAAACAATATTGCCCGGGGCGAAAATTTTTGTTAATAAACAAATTTTTGCAACTTATTGTTAATTAAGCGATTTCCTAATTTCGGCGGGCGATCGAAATGTCGTATTCTTGTAGAGCATCGCAAGCCATGAAACTTTCGTCCCAAACGTTTTCCTCTACAACGCTTTCCTATACCGATAAAATCGAGAGAAAAAATCGTAAAGTATGAAAATTTTTCTAAGTCCTAGCGGCGTAGACCTTTACAAGAGTGTCGAGCCTCAACGGTGCGACTTAGAGGAAAAAGTGTATCTTTCTTTTTTACGCAGAATCGAAAAAGAAACAACATTGCACTGGGCGAAAAATTTCGTTAATAGGCCAATTTTGCGACTTATTGTTGATTAACCGATTTCGTAAGGACGAGCGGCAGTGGTATTCTCGCCAAGAGAGTAGAGCGGCAGCGGTGCGACCTAGAGGAAAAAGTTTTAATACTTTCTGGCGCGGAATCGAAAGAGAAACAATATTGCCCGGGGCGAAAATTTTTGTTAATAAACAAATTTTTGCAACTTATTGTTAATTAACCGATTTCCTAATTTCGGCGGGCGATCGAAATGTCGTATTCTTGTAGAGCATCGCAAACCATGAAACTTTCGTCCCAAACGTTTTCCTCTACAACGCTTTCCTATACCGATAAAATCGAGAGAAAAAATCGTAAAGTATGAAAATTTTTCTAAGTCCTAGCGGCGTAGACCTTTACAAGAGTGTGGAGCCTCAACGGTGCGACTTAGAGGAAAAAGTGTATCTTTCTTTTTTACGCAGAATCGAAAAAGAAACAACATTGCACTGGGCGAAAAATTTCGTTAATAGGCCAATTTTGCGACTTATTGTTGATTAACCGATTTCGTAAGGACGGGCGGCAGTGGTGTTTCCGCCAAGACAGTAGAGCGGCAGCGGTGCGACCTAGTGGAAAAAGTTTTAATACTTTCTGGCGCGGAATCGAAAGAGAAACAATATTGCCCGGGGCGAAAATTTTTGTTAATAAACAAATTTTTGCAACTTATTGTTAATTAAGCGATTTCCTAATTTCGGCGGGCGATCGAAATGTCGTATTCTTGTAGAGCATCGCAAACCATGAAACTTTCGTCCCAAACGTTTTCCTCTACAACGCTTTCCTATACCGATAAAATCGAGAGAAAAAATCGTAAAGTATGAAAATTTTTCTAAGTCCTAGCGGCGTAGACCTTTACAAGAGTGTGGAGCCTCAACGGTGCGACTTAGAGGAAAAAGTGTATCTTTCTTTTTTACGCAGAATCGAAAAAGAAACAACATTGCACTGGGCGAAAAATTTCGTTAATAGGCCAATTTTGCGACTTATTGTTGATTAACCGATTTCGTAAGGACGGGCGGCAGTGGTGTTTCCGCCAAGACAGTAGAGCGGCAGCGGTGCGACCTAGAGGAAAAAGTTTTAATACTTTTTGGCGCGGAATCGAAAGAGAAACAATATTGCCCAGGGCGAAAATTTTTGTTAATAAACAAATTTTTGCAACTTATTGTTAATTAAGCGATTTCCTAATTTCGGCGGGCGATCGAAATGTCGTATTCTTGTAGAGCATCGCAAACCATGAAACTTTCGTCCCAAACGTTTTCCTCTACAACGCTTTCCTATACCGATAAAATCGAGAGAAAAAATCGTAAAGTATGAAAATTTTTCTAAGTCCTAGCGGCGTAGACCTTTACAAGAGTGTCGAGCCTCAACGGTGCGACTTAGAGGAAAAAGTGTATCTTTCTTTTTTACGCAGAATCGAAAAAGAAACAACATTGCACTGGGCGAAAAATTTCGTTAATAGGCCAATTTTGCGACTTATTGTTGATTAACCGATTTCGTAAGGACGGGCGGCAGTGGTGTTTCCGCCAAGACAGTAGAGCGGCAGCGGTGCGACCTAGTGGAAAAAGTTTTAATACTTTCTGGCGCGGAATCGAAAGAGAAACAATATTGCCCGGGGCGAAAATTTTTGTTAATAAACAAATTTTTGCAACTTATTGTTAATTAAGCGATTTCCTAATTTCGGCGGGCGATCGAAATGTCGTATTCTTGTAGAGCATCGCAAGCCATGAAACTTTCGTCCCAAACGTTTTCCTCTACAACGCTTTCCTATACCGATAAAATCGAGAGAAAAAATCGTAAAGTATGAAAATTTTTCTAAGTCCTAGCGGCGTAGACCTTTACAAGAGTGTGGAGCCTCAACGGTGCGACTTAGAGGAAAAAGTGTATCTTTCTTTTTTACGCAGAATCGAAAAAGAAACAACATTGCACTGGGCGAAAAATTTCGTTAATAGGCCAATTTTGCGACTTATTGTTGATTAACCGATTTCGTAAGGACGGGCGGCAGTGGTGTTTCCGCCAAGACAGTAGAGCGGCAGCGGTGCGACCTAGAGGAAAAAGTTTTAATACTTTCTGGCGCGGAATCGAAAGAGAAACAATATTGCCCGGGGCGAAAATTTTTGTTAATAAACAAATTTTTGCAACTTATTGTTAATTAACCGATTTCCTAATTTCGGCGGGCGATCGAAATGTCGTATTCTTGTAGAGCATCGCAAACCATGAAACTTTCGTCCCAAACGTTTTCCTCTACAACGCTTTCCTATACCGATAAAATCGAGAGAAAAAATCGTAAAGTATGAAAATTTTTCTATGTCCTAGCGGCGTAGACCTTTACAAGAGTGTAGAGCCTCAACGGTGCGACTTAGAGGAAAAAGTGTATCTTTCTTTTTTACGCAGAATCGAAAAAGAAACAACATTGCACTGGGCGAAAAATTTCGTTAATAGGCCAATTTTGCGACTTATTGTTGATTAACCGATTTCGTAAGGACGAGCGGCAGTGGTATTCTCGCCAAGAGAGTAGAGCGGCAGCGGTGCGACCTAGAGGAAAAAGTTTTAATACTTTCTGGCGCGGAATCGAAAGAGAAACAATATTGCCCGGGGCGAAAATTTTTGTTAATAAACAAATTTTTGCAACTTATTGTTAATTAACCGATTTCCTAATTTCGGCGGGCGATCGAAATGTCGTATTCTTGTAGAGCATCGCAAACCATGAAACTTTCGTCCCAAACGTTTTCCTCTACAACGCTTTCCTATACCGATAAAATCGAGAGAAAAAATCGTAAAGTATGAAAATTTTTCTAAGTCCTAGCGGCGTAGACCTTTACAAGAGTGTGGAGCCTCAACGGTGCGACTTAGAGGAAAAAGTGTATCTTTCTTTTTTACGGAGAATCGAAAAAGAAACAACATTGCACTGGGCGAAAAATTTCGTTAATAGGCCAATTTTGCGACTTATTGTTGATTAACCGATTTCGTAAGGACGAGCGGCAGTGGTCTTCCCGCCAAGACAGTAGAGCGGCAGCGGTGCGACCTAGAGGAAAAAGTTTTAATACTTTCTGGCGCGGAATCGAAAGAGAAACAATATTGCCCGGGGCGAAAATTTTTGTTAATAAACAAATTTTTGCAACTTATTGTTAATTAACCGATTTCCTAATTTCGGCGGGCGATCGAAATGTCGTATTCTTGTAGAGCATCGCAAACCATGAAACTTTCGTCCCAAACGTTTTCCTCTACAACGCTTTCCTATACCGATAAAATCGAGAGAAAAAATCGTAAAGTATGAAAATTTTTCTAAGTCCTAGCGGCGTAGACCTTTACAAGAGTGTGGAGCCTCAACGGTGCGACTTAGAGGAAAAAGTGTATCTTTCTTTTTTACGGAGAATCGAAAAAGAAACAACATTGCACTGGGCGAAAAATTTCGTTAATAGGCCAATTTTGCGACTTATTGTTGATTAACCGATTTCGTAAGGACGAGCGGCAGTGGTCTTCCCGCCAAGACAGTAGAGCGGCAGCGGTGCGACCTAGAGGAAAAAGTTTTAATACTTTCTGGCGCGGAATCGAAAGAGAAACAATATTGCCCGGGGCGAAAATTTTTGTTAATAAACAAATTTTTGCAACTTATTGTTAATTAAGCGATTTCCTAATTTCGGCGGGCGATCGAAATGTCGTATTCTTGTAGAGCATCGCAAGCCATGAAACTTTCGTCCCAAACGTTTTCCTCTACAACGCTTTCCTATACCGATAAAATCGAGAGAAAAAATCGTAAAGTATGAAAATTTTTCTATGTCCTAGCGGCGTAGACCTTTACAAGAGTGTAGAGCCTCAACGGTGCGACTTAGAGGAAAAAGTGTATCTTTCTTTTTTACGCAGAATCGAAAAAGAAACAACATTGCACTGGGCGAAAAATTTCGTTAATAGGCCAATTTTGCGACTTATTGTTGATTAACCGATTTCGTAAGGACGAGCGGCAGTGGTATTCTCGCCAAGAGAGTAGAGCGGCAGCGGTGCGACCTAGAGGAAAAAGTTTTAATACTTTCTGGCGCGGAATCGAAAGAGAAACAATATTGCCCGGGGCGAAAATTTTTGTTAATAAACAAATTTTTGCAACTTATTGTTAATTAACCGATTTCCTAATTTCGGCGGGCGATCGAAATGTCGTATTCTTGTAGAGCATCGCAAACCATGAAACTTTCGTCCCAAACGTTTTCCTCTACAACGCTTTCCTATACCGATAAAATCGAGAGAAAAAATCGTAAAGTATGAAAATTTTTCTAAGTCCTAGCGGCGTAGACCTTTACAAGAGTGTGGAGCCTCAACGGTGCGACTTAGAGGAAAAAGTGTATCTTTCTTTTTTACGCAGAATCGAAAAAGAAACAACATTGCACTGGGCGAAAAATTTCGTTAATAGGCCAATTTTGCGACTTATTGTTGATTAACCGATTTCGTAAGGACGAGCGGCAGTGGTCTTCCCGCCAAGACAGTAGAGCGGCAGCGGTGCGACCTAGAGGAAAAAGTTTTAATACTTTCTGGCGCGGAATCGAAAGAGAAACAATATTGCCCGGGGCGAAAATTTTTGTTAATAAACAAATTTTTGCAACTTATTGTTAATTAACCGATTTCCTAATTTCGGCGGGCGATCGAAATGTCGTATTCTTGTAGAGCATCGCAAACCATGAAACTTTCGTCCCAAACGTTTTCCTCTACAACGCTTTCCTATACCGATAAAATCGAGAGAAAAAATCGTAAAGTATGAAAATTTTTCTAAGTCCTAGCGGCGTAGACCTTTACAAGAGTGTAGAGCCTCAACGGTGCGACTTAGAGGAAAAAGTGTATCTTTCTTTTTTACGCAGAATCGAAAAAGAAACAACATTGCACTGGGCGAAAAATTTCGTTAATAGGCCAATTTTGCGACTTATTGTTGATTAACCGATTTCGTAAGGACGAGCGGCAGTGGTATTCTCGCCAAGAGAGTAGAGCGGCAGCGGTGCGACCTAGAGGAAAAAGTTTTAATACTTTCTGGCGCGGAATCGAAAGAGAAACAATATTGCCCGGGGCGAAAATTTTTGTTAATAAACAAATTTTTGCAACTTATTGTTAATTAACCGATTTCCTAATTTCGGCGGGCGATCGAAATGTCGTATTCTTGTAGAGCATCGCAAACCATGAAACTTTCGTCCCAAACGTTTTCCTCTACAACGCTTTCCTATACCGATAAAATCGAGAGAAAAAATCGTAAAGTATGAAAATTTTTCTAAGTCCTAGCGGCGTAGACCTTTACAAGAGTGTGGAGCCTCAACGGTGCGACTTAGAGGAAAAAGTGTATCTTTCTTTTTTACGGAGAATCGAAAAAGAAACAACATTGCACTGGGCGAAAAATTTCGTTAATAGGCCAATTTTGCGACTTATTGTTGATTAACCGATTTCGTAAGGACGAGCGGCAGTGGTCTTCCCGCCAAGACAGTAGAGCGGCAGCGGTGCGACCTAGTGGAAAAAGTTTTAATACTTTCTGGCGCGGAATCGAAAGAGAAACAATATTGCCCGGGGCGAAAATTTTTGTTAATAAACAAATTTTTGCAACTTATTGTTAATTAAGCGATTTCCTAATTTCGGCGGGCGATCGAAATGTCGTATTCTTGTAGAGCATCGCAAGCCATGAAACTTTCGTCCCAAACGTTTTCCTCTGCAACGCTTTCCTATACCGATAAAATCGAGAGAAAAAATCGTAAAGTATGAAAATTTTTCTAAGTCCTAGCGGCGTAGACCTTTACAAGAGTGTGGAGCCTCAACGGTGCGACTTAGAGGAAAAAGTGTATCTTTCTTTTTTACGCAGAATCGAAAAAGAAACAACATTGCACTGGGCGAAAAATTTCGTTAATAGGCCAATTTTGCGACTTATTGTTGATTAACCGATTTCGTAAGGACGGGCGGCAGTGGTGTTTCCGCCAAGACAGTAGAGCGGCAGCGGTGCGACCTAGAGGAAAAAGTTTTAATACTTTCTGGCGCGGAATCGAAAGAGAAACAATATTGCCCGGGGCGAAAATTTTTGTTAATAAACAAATTTTTGCAACTTATTGTTAATTAAGCGATTTCCTAATTTCGGCGGGCGATCGAAATGTCGTATTCTTGTAGAGCATCGCAAGCCATGAAACTTTCGTCCCAAACGTTTTCCTCTACAACGCTTTCCTATACCGATAAAATCGAGAGAAAAAATCGTAAAGTATGAAAATTTTTCTAAGTCCTAGCGGCGTAGACCTTTACAAGAGTGTGGAGCCTCAACGGTGCGACTTAGAGGAAAAAGTGTACCTTTCTTTTTTACGCAGAATCGAAAAAGAAACAACATTGCACTGGGCGAAAAATTTCGTTAATAGGCCAATTTTGCGACTTATTGTTGATTAACCGATTTCGTAAGGACGAGCGGCAGTGGTATTCTCGCCAAGACAGTAGAGCGGCAGCGGTGCGACCTAGAGGAAAAAGTTTTAATACTTTCTGGCGCGGAATCGAAAGAGAAACAATATTGCCCGGGGCGAAAATTTTTGTTAATAAACAAATTTTTGCAACTTATTGTTAATTAAGCGATTTCCTAATTTCGGCGGGCGATCGAAATGTCGTATTCTTGTAGAGCATCGCAAGCCATGAAACTTTCGTCCCAAACGTTTTCCTCTGCAACGCTTTCCTATACCGATAAAATCGAGAGAAAAAATCGTAAAGTATGAAAATTTTTCTAAGTCCTAGCGGCGTAGACCTTTACAAGAGTGTGGAGCCTCAACGGTGCGACTTAGAGGAAAAAGTGTATCTTTCTTTTTTACGCAGAATCGAAAAAGAAACAACATTGCACTGGGCGAAAAATTTCGTTAATAGGCCAATTTTGCGACTTATTGTTGATTAACCGATTTCGTAAGGACGGGCGGCAGTGGTGTTTCCGCCAAGACAGTAGAGCGGCAGCGGTGCGACCTAGAGGAAAAAGTTTTAATACTTTCTGGCGCGGAATCGAAAGAGAAACAATATTGCCCGGGGCGAAAATTTTTGTTAATAAACAAATTTTTGCAACTTATTGTTAATTAAGCGATTTCCTAATTTCGGCGGGCGATCGAAATGTCGTATTCTTGTAGAGCATCGCAAGCCATGAAACTTTCGTCCCAAACGTTTTCCTCTACAACGCTTTCCTATACCGATAAAATCGAGAGAAAAAATCGTAAAGTATGAAAATTTTTCTAAGTCCTAGCGGCGTAGACCTTTACAAGAGTGTGGAGCCTCAACGGTGCGACTTAGAGGAAAAAGTGTACCTTTCTTTTTTACGCAGAATCGAAAAAGAAACAACATTGCACTGGGCGAAAAATTTCGTTAATAGGCCAATTTTGCGACTTATTGTTGATTAACCGATTTCGTAAGGACGAGCGGCAGTGGTATTCTCGCCAAGACAGTAGAGCGGCAGCGGTGCGACCTAGAGGAAAAAGTTTTAATACTTTCTGGCGCGGAATCGAAAGAGAAACAATATTGCCCGGGGCGAAAATTTTTGTTAATAAACAAATTTTTGCAACTTATTGTTAATTAAGCGATTTCCTAATTTCGGCGGGCGATCGAAATGTCGTATTCTTGTAGAGCATCGCAAGCCATGAAACTTTCGTCCCAAACGTTTTCCTCTACAACGCTTTCCTATACCGATAAAATCGAGAGAAAAAATCGTAAAGTATGAAAATTTTTCTATGTCCTAGCGGCGTAGACCTTTACAAGAGTGTCGAGCCTCAACGGTGCGACTTAGAGGAAAAAGTGTATCTTTCTTTTTTACGCAGAATCGAAAAAGAAACAACATTGCACTGGGCGAAAAATTTCGTTAATAGGCCAATTTTGCGACTTATTGTTGATTAACCGATTTCGTAAGGACGAGCGGCAGTGGTATTCTCGCCAAGAGAGTAGAGCGGCAGCGGTGCGACCTAGAGGAAAAAGTTTTAATACTTTCTGGCGCGGAATCGAAAGAGAAACAATATTGCCCGGGGCGAAAATTTTTGTTAATAAACAAATTTTTGCAACTTATTGTTAATTAACCGATTTCCTAATTTCGGCGGGCGATCGAAATGTCGTATTCTTGTAGAGCATCGCAAACCATGAAACTTTCGTCCCAAACGTTTTCCTCTACAACGCTTTCCTATACCGATAAAATCGAGAGAAAAAATCGTAAAGTATGAAAATTTTTCTAAGTCCTAGCGGCGTAGACCTTTACAAGAGTGTGGAGCCTCAACGGTGCGACTTAGAGGAAAAAGTGTATCTTTCTTTTTTACGCAGAATCGAAAAAGAAACAACATTGCACTGGGCGAAAAATTTCGTTAATAGGCCAATTTTGCGACTTATTGTTGATTAACCGATTTCGTAAGGACGGGCGGCAGTGGTGTTTCCGCCAAGACAGTAGAGCGGCAGCGGTGCGACCTAGAGGAAAAAGTTTTAATACTTTCTGGCGCGGAATCGAAAGAGAAACAATATTGCCCAGGGCGAAAATTTTTGTTAATAAACAAATTTTTGCAACTTATTGTTAATTAAGCGATTTCCTAATTTCGGCGGGCGATCGAAATGTCGTATTCTTGTAGAGCATCGCAAACCATGAAACTTTCGTCCCAAACGTTTTCCTCTACAACGCTTTCCTATACCGATAAAATCGAGAGAAAAAATCGTAAAGTATGAAAATTTTTCTAAGTCCTAGCGGCGTAGACCTTTACAAGAGTGTCGAGCCTCAACGGTGCGACTTAGAGGAAAAAGTGTATCTTTCTTTTTTACGCAGAATCGAAAAAGAAACAACATTGCACTGGGCGAAAAATTTCGTTAATAGGCCAATTTTGCGACTTATTGTTGATTAACCGATTTCGTAAGGACGGGCGGCAGTGGTGTTTCCGCCAAGACAGTAGAGCGGCAGCGGTGCGACCTAGTGGAAAAAGTTTTAATACTTTCTGGCGCGGAATCGAAAGAGAAACAATATTGCCCGGGGCGAAAATTTTTGTTAATAAACAAATTTTTGCAACTTATTGTTAATTAAGCGATTTCCTAATTTCGGCGGGCGATCGAAATGTCGTATTCTTGTAGAGCATCGCAAACCATGAAACTTTCGTCCCAAACGTTTTCCTCTACAACGCTTTCCTATACCGATAAAATCGAGAGAAAAAATCGTAAAGTATGAAAATTTTTCTAAGTCCTAGCGGCGTAGACCTTTACAAGAGTGTGGAGCCTCAACGGTGCGACTTAGAGGAAAAAGTGTATCTTTCTTTTTTACGCAGAATCGAAAAAGAAACAACATTGCACTGGGCGAAAAATTTCGTTAATAGGCCAATTTTGCGACTTATTGTTGATTAACCGATTTCGTAAGGACGGGCGGCAGTGGTGTTTCCGCCAAGACAGTAGAGCGGCAGCGGTGCGACCTAGAGGAAAAAGTTTTAATACTTTCTGGCGCGGAATCGAAAGAGAAACAATATTGCCCGGGGCGAAAATTTTTGTTAATAAACAAATTTTTGCAACTTATTGTTAATTAAGCGATTTCCTAATTTCGGCGGGCGATCGAAATGTCGTATTCTTGTAGAGCATCGCAAGCCATGAAACTTTCGTCCCAAACGTTTTCCTCTACAACGCTTTCCTATACCGATAAAATCGAGAGAAAAAATCGTAAAGTATGAAAATTTTTCTAAGTCCTAGCGGCGTAGACCTTTACAAGAGTGTGGAGCCTCAACGGTGCGACTTAGAGGAAAAAGTGTATCTTTCTTTTTTACGCAGAATCGAAAAAGAAACAACATTGCACTGGGCGAAAAATTTCGTTAATAGGCCAATTTTGCGACTTATTGTTGATTAACCGATTTCGTAAGGACGGGCGGCAGTGGTGTTTCCGCCAAGACAGTAGAGCGGCAGCGGTGCGACCTAGAGGAAAAAGTTTTAATACTTTCTGGCGCGGAATCGAAAGAGAAACAATATTGCCCGGGGCGAAAATTTTTGTTAATAAACAAATTTTTGCAACTTATTGTTAATTAACCGATTTCCTAATTTCGGCGGGCGATCGAAATGTCGTATTCTTGTAGAGCATCGCAAACCATGAAACTTTCGTCCCAAACGTTTTCCTCTACAACGCTTTCCTATACCGATAAAATCGAGAGAAAAAATCGTAAAGTATGAAAATTTTTCTATGTCCTAGCGGCGTAGACCTTTACAAGAGTGTAGAGCCTCAACGGTGCGACTTAGAGGAAAAAGTGTATCTTTCTTTTTTACGCAGAATCGAAAAAGAAACAACATTGCACTGGGCGAAAAATTTCGTTAATAGGCCAATTTTGCGACTTATTGTTGATTAACCGATTTCGTAAGGACGAGCGGCAGTGGTATTCTCGCCAAGAGAGTAGAGCGGCAGCGGTGCGACCTAGAGGAAAAAGTTTTAATACTTTCTGGCGCGGAATCGAAAGAGAAACAATATTGCCCGGGGCGAAAATTTTTGTTAATAAACAAATTTTTGCAACTTATTGTTAATTAACCGATTTCCTAATTTCGGCGGGCGATCGAAATGTCGTATTCTTGTAGAGCATCGCAAACCATGAAACTTTCGTCCCAAACGTTTTCCTCTACAACGCTTTCCTATACCGATAAAATCGAGAGAAAAAATCGTAAAGTATGAAAATTTTTCTAAGTCCTAGCGGCGTAGACCTTTACAAGAGTGTGGAGCCTCAACGGTGCGACTTAGAGGAAAAAGTGTATCTTTCTTTTTTACGGAGAATCGAAAAAGAAACAACATTGCACTGGGCGAAAAATTTCGTTAATAGGCCAATTTTGCGACTTATTGTTGATTAACCGATTTCGTAAGGACGAGCGGCAGTGGTCTTCCCGCCAAGACAGTAGAGCGGCAGCGGTGCGACCTAGAGGAAAAAGTTTTAATACTTTCTGGCGCGGAATCGAAAGAGAAACAATATTGCCCGGGGCGAAAATTTTTGTTAATAAACAAATTTTTGCAACTTATTGTTAATTAACCGATTTCCTAATTTCGGCGGGCGATCGAAATGTCGTATTCTTGTAGAGCATCGCAAACCATGAAACTTTCGTCCCAAACGTTTTCCTCTACAACGCTTTCCTATACCGATAAAATCGAGAGAAAAAATCGTAAAGTATGAAAATTTTTCTAAGTCCTAGCGGCGTAGACCTTTACAAGAGTGTAGAGCCTCAACGGTGCGACTTAGAGGAAAAAGTGTATCTTTCTTTTTTACGCAGAATCGAAAAAGAAACAACATTGCACTGGGCGAAAAATTTCGTTAATAGGCCAATTTTGCGACTTATTGTTGATTAACCGATTTCGTAAGGACGAGCGGCAGTGGTATTCCCGCCAAGACAGTAGAGCGGCAGCGGTGCGACCTAGAGGAAAATGTTTTAATACTTTCTGGTGCAGAATGGAAAGAGAAACAATATTGCCCGGGGCGAAAATTTTTGTTAATAAACAAATTTTTGCAACTTATTGTTAATTAAGCGATTTCCTAATTTCGGCGGGCGATCGAAGTGTCGTATTCTTGTAGAGCATCGCAAGCCATGAAACTTTCGTCCCAAACGTTTTCCTCTACAACGCTTTCCTATACCGATAAAATCGAGAGAAAAAATCGTAAAGTATGAAAATTTTTCTATGTCCTAGCGGCGTAGACCTTTACAAGAGTGTCGAGCCTCAACGGTGCGACTTAGAGGAAAAAGTGTATCTTTCTTTTTTACGCAGAATCGAAAAAGAAACAACATTGCACTGGGCGAAAAATTTCGTTAATAGGCCAATTTTGCGACTTATTGTTGATTAACCGATTTCGTAAGGACGAGCGGCAGTGGTATTCTCGCCAAGAGAGTAGAGCGGCAGCGGTGCGACCTAGAGGAAAAAGTTTTAATACTTTCTGGCGCGGAATCGAAAGAGAAACAATATTGCCCGGGGCGAAAATTTTTGTTAATAAACAAATTTTTGCAACTTATTGTTAATTAACCGATTTCCTAATTTCGGCGGGCGATCGAAATGTCGTATTCTTGTAGAGCATCGCAAACCATGAAACTTTCGTCCCAAACGTTTTCCTCTACAACGCTTTCCTATACCGATAAAATCGAGAGAAAAAATCGTAAAGTATGAAAATTTTTCTAAGTCCTAGCGGCGTAGACCTTTACAAGAGTGTGGAGCCTCAACGGTGCGACTTAGAGGAAAAAGTGTATCTTTCTTTTTTACGCAGAATCGAAAAAGAAACAACATTGCACTGGGCGAAAAATTTCGTTAATAGGCCAATTTTGCGACTTATTGTTGATTAACCGATTTCGTAAGGACGGGCGGCAGTGGTGTTTCCGCCAAGACAGTAGAGCGGCAGCGGTGCGACCTAGAGGAAAAAGTTTTAATACTTTCTGGCGCGGAATCGAAAGAGAAACAATATTGCCCAGGGCGAAAATTTTTGTTAATAAACAAATTTTTGCAACTTATTGTTAATTAAGCGATTTCCTAATTTCGGCGGGCGATCGAAATGTCGTATTCTTGTAGAGCATCGCAAACCATGAAACTTTCGTCCCAAACGTTTTCCTCTACAACGCTTTCCTATACCGATAAAATCGAGAGAAAAAATCGTAAAGTATGAAAATTTTTCTAAGTCCTAGCGGCGTAGACCTTTACAAGAGTGTCGAGCCTCAACGGTGCGACTTAGAGGAAAAAGTGTATCTTTCTTTTTTACGCAGAATCGAAAAAGAAACAACATTGCACTGGGCGAAAAATTTCGTTAATAGGCCAATTTTGCGACTTATTGTTGATTAACCGATTTCGTAAGGACGGGCGGCAGTGGTGTTTCCGCCAAGACAGTAGAGCGGCAGCGGTGCGACCTAGTGGAAAAAGTTTTAATACTTTCTGGCGCGGAATCGAAAGAGAAACAATATTGCCCGGGGCGAAAATTTTTGTTAATAAACAAATTTTTGCAACTTATTGTTAATTAAGCGATTTCCTAATTTCGGCGGGCGATCGAAATGTCGTATTCTTGTAGAGCATCGCAAACCATGAAACTTTCGTCCCAAACGTTTTCCTCTACAACGCTTTCCTATACCGATAAAATCGAGAGAAAAAATCGTAAAGTATGAAAATTTTTCTAAGTCCTAGCGGCGTAGACCTTTACAAGAGTGTGGAGCCTCAACGGTGCGACTTAGAGGAAAAAGTGTATCTTTCTTTTTTACGCAGAATCGAAAAAGAAACAACATTGCACTGGGCGAAAAATTTCGTTAATAGGCCAATTTTGCGACTTATTGTTGATTAACCGATTTCGTAAGGACGGGCGGCAGTGGTGTTTCCGCCAAGACAGTAGAGCGGCAGCGGTGCGACCTAGAGGAAAAAGTTTTAATACTTTCTGGCGCGGAATCGAAAGAGAAACAATATTGCCCGGGGCGAAAATTTTTGTTAATAAACAAATTTTTGCAACTTATTGTTAATTAAGCGATTTCCTAATTTCGGCGGGCGATCGAAATGTCGTATTCTTGTAGAGCATCGCAAGCCATGAAACTTTCGTCCCAAACGTTTTCCTCTACAACGCTTTCCTATACCGATAAAATCGAGAGAAAAAATCGTAAAGTATGAAAATTTTTCTAAGTCCTAGCGGCGTAGACCTTTACAAGAGTGTGGAGCCTCAACGGTGCGACTTAGAGGAAAAAGTGTATCTTTCTTTTTTACGCAGAATCGAAAAAGAAACAACATTGCACTGGGCGAAAAATTTCGTTAATAGGCCAATTTTGCGACTTATTGTTGATTAACCGATTTCGTAAGGACGGGCGGCAGTGGTGTTTCCGCCAAGACAGTAGAGCGGCAGCGGTGCGACCTAGAGGAAAAAGTTTTAATACTTTCTGGCGCGGAATCGAAAGAGAAACAATATTGCCCGGGGCGAAAATTTTTGTTAATAAACAAATTTTTGCAACTTATTGTTAATTAACCGATTTCCTAATTTCGGCGGGCGATCGAAATGTCGTATTCTTGTAGAGCATCGCAAACCATGAAACTTTCGTCCCAAACGTTTTCCTCTACAACGCTTTCCTATACCGATAAAATCGAGAGAAAAAATCGTAAAGTATGAAAATTTTTCTATGTCCTAGCGGCGTAGACCTTTACAAGAGTGTAGAGCCTCAACGGTGCGACTTAGAGGAAAAAGTGTATCTTTCTTTTTTACGCAGAATCGAAAAAGAAACAACATTGCACTGGGCGAAAAATTTCGTTAATAGGCCAATTTTGCGACTTATTGTTGATTAACCGATTTCGTAAGGACGAGCGGCAGTGGTATTCTCGCCAAGAGAGTAGAGCGGCAGCGGTGCGACCTAGAGGAAAAAGTTTTAATACTTTCTGGCGCGGAATCGAAAGAGAAACAATATTGCCCGGGGCGAAAATTTTTGTTAATAAACAAATTTTTGCAACTTATTGTTAATTAACCGATTTCCTAATTTCGGCGGGCGATCGAAATGTCGTATTCTTGTAGAGCATCGCAAACCATGAAACTTTCGTCCCAAACGTTTTCCTCTACAACGCTTTCCTATACCGATAAAATCGAGAGAAAAAATCGTAAAGTATGAAAATTTTTCTAAGTCCTAGCGGCGTAGACCTTTACAAGAGTGTGGAGCCTCAACGGTGCGACTTAGAGGAAAAAGTGTATCTTTCTTTTTTACGGAGAATCGAAAAAGAAACAACATTGCACTGGGCGAAAAATTTCGTTAATAGGCCAATTTTGCGACTTATTGTTGATTAACCGATTTCGTAAGGACGAGCGGCAGTGGTCTTCCCGCCAAGACAGTAGAGCGGCAGCGGTGCGACCTAGAGGAAAAAGTTTTAATACTTTCTGGCGCGGAATCGAAAGAGAAACAATATTGCCCGGGGCGAAAATTTTTGTTAATAAACAAATTTTTGCAACTTATTGTTAATTAACCGATTTCCTAATTTCGGCGGGCGATCGAAATGTCGTATTCTTGTAGAGCATCGCAAACCATGAAACTTTCGTCCCAAACGTTTTCCTCTACAACGCTTTCCTATACCGATAAAATCGAGAGAAAAAATCGTAAAGTATGAAAATTTTTCTAAGTCCTAGCGGCGTAGACCTTTACAAGAGTGTAGAGCCTCAACGGTGCGACTTAGAGGAAAAAGTGTATCTTTCTTTTTTACGCAGAATCGAAAAAGAAACAACATTGCACTGGGCGAAAAATTTCGTTAATAGGCCAATTTTGCGACTTATTGTTGATTAACCGATTTCGTAAGGACGAGCGGCAGTGGTATTCCCGCCAAGACAGTAGAGCGGCAGCGGTGCGACCTAGAGGAAAATGTTTTAATACTTTCTGGTGCAGAATGGAAAGAGAAACAATATTGCCCGGGGCGAAAATTTTTGTTAATAAACAAATTTTTGCAACTTATTGTTAATTAAGCGATTTCCTAATTTCGGCGGGCGATCGAAGTGTCGTATTCTTGTAGAGCATCGCAAGCCATGAAACTTTCGTCCCAAACGTTTTCCTCTACAACGCTTTCCTATACCGATAAAATCGAGAGAAAAAATCGTAAAGTATGAAAATTTTTCTAAGTCCTAGCGGCGTAGACCTTTACAAGAGTGTGGAGCCTCAACGGTGCGACTTAGAGGAAAAAGTGTATCTTTCTTTTTTACGCAGAATCGAAAAAGAAACAACATTGCACTGGGCGAAAAATTTCGTTAATAGGCCAATTTTGCGACTTATTGTTGATTAACCGATTTCGTAAGGACGGGCGGCAGTGGTGTTTCCGCCAAGACAGTAGAGCGGCAGCGGTGCGACCTAGAGGAAAAAGTTTTAATACTTTCTGGCGCGGAATCGAAAGAGAAACAATATTGCCCGGGGCGAAAATTTTTGTTAATAAACAAATTTTTGCAACTTATTGTTAATTAACCGATTTCCTAATTTCGGCGGGCGATCGAAATGTCGTATTCTTGTAGAGCATCGCAAGCCATGAAACTTTCGTCCCAAACGTTTTCCTCTACAACGCTTTCCTATACCGATAAAATCGAGAGAAAAAATCGTAAAGTATGAAAATTTTTCTAAGTCCTAGCGGCGTAGACCTTTACAAGAGTGTGGAGCCTCAACGGTGCGACTTAGAGGAAAAAGTGTATCTTTCTTTTTTACGCAGAATCGAAAAAGAAACAACATTGCACTGGGCGAAAAATTTCGTTAATAGGCCAATTTTGCGACTTATTGTTGATTAACCGATTTCGTAAGGACGAGCGGCAGTGGTATTCCCGCCAAGACAGTAGAGCGGCAGCGGTGCGACCTAGAGGAAAAAGTTTTAATACTTTCTGGCGCGGAATCGAAAGAGAAACAATATTGCCCGGGGCGAAAATTTTTGTTAATAAACAAATTTTTGCAACTTATTGTTAATTAACCGATTTCCTAATTTCGGCGGGCGATCGAAATGTCGTATTCTTGTAGAGCATCGCAAGCCATGAAACTTTCGTCCCAAACGTTTTCCTCTACAACGCTTTCCTATACCGATAAAATCGAGAGAAAGAATCGTAAAGTATGAAAATTTTTCTAAGTCCTAGCGGCGTAGACCTTTACAAGAGTGTGGAGCCTCAACGGTGCGACTTAGAGGAAAAAGTGTATCTTTCTTTTTTACGCAGAATCGAAAAAGAAACAACATTGCACTGGGCGAAAAATTTCGTTAATAGGCCAATTTTGCGACTTATTGTTGATTAACCGATTTCGTAAGGACGAGCGGCAGTGGTATTCCCGCCAAGACAGTAGAGCGGCAGCGGTGCGACCTAGAGGAAAATGTTTTAATACTTTCTGGTGCAGAATGGAAAGAGAAACAATATTGCCCGGGGCGAAAATTTTTGTTAATAAACAAATTTTTGCAACTTATTGTTAATTAAGCGATTTCCTAATTTCGGCGGGCGATCGAAGTGTCGTATTCTTGTAGAGCATCGCAAGCCATGAAACTTTCGTCCCAAACGTTTTCCTCTACAACGCTTTCCTATACCGATAAAATCGAGAGAAAAAATCGTAAAGTATGAAAATTTTTCTAAGTCCTAGCGGCGTAGACCTTTACAAGAGTGTGGAGCCTCAACGGTGCGACTTAGAGGAAAAAGTGTATCTTTCTTTTTTACGCAGAATCGAAAAAGAAACAACATTGCACTGGGCGAAAAATTTCGTTAATAGGCCAATTTTGCGACTTATTGTTGATTAACCGATTTCGTAAGGACGAGCGGCAGTGGTATTCCCGCCAAGACAGTAGAGCGGCAGCGGTGCGACCTAGAGGAAAAAGTTTTAATACTTTCTGGCGCGGAATCGAAAGAGAAACAATATTGCCCGGGGCGAAAATTTTTGTTAATAAACAAATTTTTGCAACTTATTGTTAATTAACCGATTTCCTAATTTCGGCGGGCGATCGAAATGTCGTATTCTTGTAGAGCATCGCAAGCCATGAAACTTTCGTCCCAAACGTTTTCCTCTACAACGCTTTCCTATACCGATAAAATCGAGAGAAAGAATCGTAAAGTATGAAAATTTTTCTAAGTCCTAGCGGCGTAGACCTTTACAAGAGTGTGGAGCCTCAACGGTGCGACTTAGAGGAAAAAGTGTATCTTTCTTTTTTACGCAGAATCGAAAAAGAAACAACATTGCACTGGGCGAAAAATTTCGTTAATAGGCCAATTTTGCGACTTATTGTTGATTAACCGATTTCGTAAGGACGAGCGGCAGTGGTATTCCCGCCAAGACAGTAGAGCGGCAGCGGTGCGACCTAGAGGAAAATGTTTTAATACTTTCTGGTGCAGAATGGAAAGAGAAACAATATTGCCCGGGGCGAAAATTTTTGTTAATAAACAAATTTTTGCAACTTATTGTTAATTAAGCGATTTCCTAATTTCGGCGGGCGATCGAAGTGTCGTATTCTTGTAGAGCATCGCAAGCCATGAAACTTTCGTCCCAAACGTTTTCCTCTACAACGCTTTCCTATACCGATAAAATCGAGAGAAAAAATCGTAAAGTATGAAAATTTTTCTAAGTCCTAGCGGCGTAGACCTTTACAAGAGTGTGGAGCCTCAACGGTGCGACTTAGAGGAAAAAGTGTATCTTTCTTTTTTACGCAGAATCGAAAAAGAAACAACATTGCACTGGGCGAAAAATTTCGTTAATAGGCCAATTTTGCGACTTATTGTTGATTAACCGATTTCGTAAGGACGGGCGGCAGTGGTGTTTCCGCCAAGACAGTAGAGCGGCAGCGGTGCGACCTAGAGGAAAAAGTTTTAATACTTTCTGGCGCGGAATCGAAAGAGAAACAATATTGCCCAGGGCGAAAATTTTTGTTAATAAACAAATTTTTGCAACTTATTGTTAATTAAGCGATTTCCTAATTTCGGCGGGCGATCGAAATGTCGTATTCTTGTAGAGCATCGCAAACCATGAAACTTTCGTCCCAAACGTTTTCCTCTACAACGCTTTCCTATACCGATAAAATCGAGAGAAAAAATCGTAAAGTATGAAAATTTTTCTAAGTCCTAGCGGCGTAGACCTTTACAAGAGTGTGGAGCCTCAACGGTGCGACTTAGAGGAAAAAGTGTATCTTTCTTTTTTACGCAGAATCGAAAAAGAAACAACATTGCACTGGGCGAAAAATTTCGTTAATAGGCCAATTTTGCGACTTATTGTTGATTAACCGATTTCGTAAGGACGGGCGGCAGTGGTGTTTCCGCCAAGACAGTAGAGCGGCAGCGGTGCGACCTAGAGGAAAAAGTTTTAATACTTTCTGGCGCGGAATCGAAAGAGAAACAATATTGCCCGGGGCGAAAATTTTTGTTAATAAACAAATTTTTGCAACTTATTGTTAATTAAGCGATTTCCTAATTTCGGCGGGCGATCGAAATGTCGTATTCTTGTAGAGCATCGCAAGCCATGAAACTTTCGTCCCAAACGTTTTCCTCTACAACGCTTTCCTATACCGATAAAATCGAGAGAAAAAATCGTAAAGTATGAAAATTTTTCTAAGTCCTAGCGGCGTAGACCTTTACAAGAGTGTGGAGCCTCAACGGTGCGACTTAGAGGAAAAAGTGTATCTTTCTTTTTTACGCAGACTCGAAAAAGAAACAACATTGCACTGGGCGAAAAATTTCGTTAATAGGCCAATTTTGCGACTTATTGTTGATTAACCGATTTCGTAAGGACGAGCGGCAGTGGTATTCTCGCCAAGACAGTAGAGCGGCAGCGGTGCGACCTAGAGGAAAAAGTTTTAATACTTTCTGGCGCGGAATCGAAAGAGAAACAATATTGCCCGGGGCGAAAATTTTTGTTAATAAACAAATTTTTGCAACTTATTGTTAATTAAGCGATTTCCTAATTTCGGCGGGCGATCGAAATGTCGTATTCTTGTAGAGCATCGCAAGCCATGAAACTTTCGTCCCAAACGTTTTCCTCTACAACGCTTTCCTATACCGATAAAATCGAGAGAAAAAATCGTAAAGTATGAAAATTTTTCTATGTCCTAGCGGCGTAGACCTTTACAAGAGTGTAGAGCCTCAACGGTGCGACTTAGAGGAAAAAGTGTATCTTTCTTTTTTACGCAGAATCGAAAAAGAAACAACATTGCACTGGGCGAAAAATTTCGTTAATAGGCCAATTTTGCGACTTATTGTTGATTAACCGATTTCGTAAGGACGAGCGGCAGTGGTATTCTCGCCAAGAGAGTAGAGCGGCAGCGGTGCGACCTAGAGGAAAAAGTTTTAATACTTTCTGGCGCGGAATCGAAAGAGAAACAATATTGCCCGGGGCGAAAATTTTTGTTAATAAACAAATTTTTGCAACTTATTGTTAATTAACCGATTTCCTAATTTCGGCGGGCGATCGAAATGTCGTATTCTTGTAGAGCATCGCAAACCATGAAACTTTCGTCCCAAACGTTTTCCTCTACAACGCTTTCCTATACCGATAAAATCGAGAGAAAAAATCGTAAAGTATGAAAATTTTTCTAAGTCCTAGCGGCGTAGACCTTTACAAGAGTGTGGAGCCTCAACGGTGCGACTTAGAGGAAAAAGTGTATCTTTCTTTTTTACGCAGAATCGAAAAAGAAACAACATTGCACTGGGCGAAAAATTTCGTTAATAGGCCAATTTTGCGACTTATTGTTGATTAACCGATTTCGTAAGGACGAGCGGCAGTGGTATTCCCGCCAAGACAGTAGAGCGGCAGCGGTGCGACCTAGAGGAAAAAGTTTTAATACTTTCTGGCGCGGAATCGAAAGAGAAACAATATTGCCCGGGGCGAAAATTTTTGTTAATAAACAAATTTTTGCAACTTATTGTTAATTAACCGATTTCCTAATTTCGGCGGGCGATCGAAATGTCGTATTCTTGTAGAGCATCGCAAACCATGAAACTTTCGTCCCAAACGTTTTCCTCTACAACGCTTTCCTATACCGATAAAATCGAGAGAAAAAATCGTAAAGTATGAAAATTTTTCTAAGTCCTAGCGGCGTAGACCTTTACAAGAGTGTAGAGCCTCAACGGTGCGACTTAGAGGAAAAAGTGTATCTTTCTTTTTTACGCAGAATCGAAAAAGAAACAACATTGCACTGGGCGAAAAATTTCGTTAATAGGCCAATTTTGCGACTTATTGTTGATTAACCGATTTCGTAAGGACGAGCGGCAGTGGTATTCCCGCCAAGACAGTAGAGCGGCAGCGGTGCGACCTAGAGGAAAATGTTTTAATACTTTCTGGTGCAGAATGGAAAGAGAAACAATATTGCCCGGGGCGAAAATTTTTGTTAATAAACAAATTTTTGCAACTTATTGTTAATTAAGCGATTTCCTAATTTCGGCGGGCGATCGAAGTGTCGTATTCTTGTAGAGCATCGCAAGCCATGAAACTTTCGTCCCAAACGTTTTCCTCTACAACGCTTTCCTATACCGATAAAATCGAGAGAAAAAATCGTAAAGTATGAAAATTTTTCTAAGTCCTAGCGGCGTAGACCTTTACAAGAGTGTGGAGCCTCAACGGTGCGACTTAGAGGAAAAAGTGTATCTTTCTTTTTTACGCAGAATCGAAAAAGAAACAACATTGCACTGGGCGAAAAATTTCGTTAATAGGCCAATTTTGCGACTTATTGTTGATTAACCGATTTCGTAAGGACGGGCGGCAGTGGTGTTTCCGCCAAGACAGTAGAGCGGCAGCGGTGCGACCTAGAGGAAAAAGTTTTAATACTTTCTGGCGCGGAATCGAAAGAGAAACAATATTGCCCGGGGCGAAAATTTTTGTTAATAAACAAATTTTTGCAACTTATTGTTAATTAACCGATTTCCTAATTTCGGCGGGCGATCGAAATGTCGTATTCTTGTAGAGCATCGCAAGCCATGAAACTTTCGTCCCAAACGTTTTCCTCTACAACGCTTTCCTATACCGATAAAATCGAGAGAAAAAATCGTAAAGTATGAAAATTTTTCTAAGTCCTAGCGGCGTAGACCTTTACAAGAGTGTGGAGCCTCAACGGTGCGACTTAGAGGAAAAAGTGTATCTTTCTTTTTTACGCAGAATCGAAAAAGAAACAACATTGCACTGGGCGAAAAATTTCGTTAATAGGCCAATTTTGCGACTTATTGTTGATTAACCGATTTCGTAAGGACGAGCGGCAGTGGTATTCCCGCCAAGACAGTAGAGCGGCAGCGGTGCGACCTAGAGGAAAAAGTTTTAATACTTTCTGGCGCGGAATCGAAAGAGAAACAATATTGCCCGGGGCGAAAATTTTTGTTAATAAACAAATTTTTGCAACTTATTGTTAATTAACCGATTTCCTAATTTCGGCGGGCGATCGAAATGTCGTATTCTTGTAGAGCATCGCAAGCCATGAAACTTTCGTCCCAAACGTTTTCCTCTACAACGCTTTCCTATACCGATAAAATCGAGAGAAAGAATCGTAAAGTATGAAAATTTTTCTAAGTCCTAGCGGCGTAGACCTTTACAAGAGTGTGGAGCCTCAACGGTGCGACTTAGAGGAAAAAGTGTATCTTTCTTTTTTACGCAGAATCGAAAAAGAAACAACATTGCACTGGGCGAAAAATTTCGTTAATAGGCCAATTTTGCGACTTATTGTTGATTAACCGATTTCGTAAGGACGAGCGGCAGTGGTATTCCCGCCAAGACAGTAGAGCGGCAGCGGTGCGACCTAGAGGAAAATGTTTTAATACTTTCTGGTGCAGAATGGAAAGAGAAACAATATTGCCCGGGGCGAAAATTTTTGTTAATAAACAAATTTTTGCAACTTATTGTTAATTAAGCGATTTCCTAATTTCGGCGGGCGATCGAAGTGTCGTATTCTTGTAGAGCATCGCAAGCCATGAAACTTTCGTCCCAAACGTTTTCCTCTACAACGCTTTCCTATACCGATAAAATCGAGAGAAAAAATCGTAAAGTATGAAAATTTTTCTAAGTCCTAGCGGCGTAGACCTTTACAAGAGTGTGGAGCCTCAACGGTGCGACTTAGAGGAAAAAGTGTATCTTTCTTTTTTACGCAGAATCGAAAAAGAAACAACATTGCACTGGGCGAAAAATTTCGTTAATAGGCCAATTTTGCGACTTATTGTTGATTAACCGATTTCGTAAGGACGAGCGGCAGTGGTATTCCCGCCAAGACAGTAGAGCGGCAGCGGTGCGACCTAGAGGAAAAAGTTTTAATACTTTCTGGCGCGGAATCGAAAGAGAAACAATATTGCCCGGGGCGAAAATTTTTGTTAATAAACAAATTTTTGCAACTTATTGTTAATTAACCGATTTCCTAATTTCGGCGGGCGATCGAAATGTCGTATTCTTGTAGAGCATCGCAAGCCATGAAACTTTCGTCCCAAACGTTTTCCTCTACAACGCTTTCCTATACCGATAAAATCGAGAGAAAGAATCGTAAAGTATGAAAATTTTTCTAAGTCCTAGCGGCGTAGACCTTTACAAGAGTGTGGAGCCTCAACGGTGCGACTTAGAGGAAAAAGTGTATCTTTCTTTTTTACGCAGAATCGAAAAAGAAACAACATTGCACTGGGCGAAAAATTTCGTTAATAGGCCAATTTTGCGACTTATTGTTGATTAACCGATTTCGTAAGGACGAGCGGCAGTGGTATTCCCGCCAAGACAGTAGAGCGGCAGCGGTGCGACCTAGAGGAAAATGTTTTAATACTTTCTGGTGCAGAATGGAAAGAGAAACAATATTGCCCGGGGCGAAAATTTTTGTTAATAAACAAATTTTTGCAACTTATTGTTAATTAAGCGATTTCCTAATTTCGGCGGGCGATCGAAGTGTCGTATTCTTGTAGAGCATCGCAAGCCATGAAACTTTCGTCCCAAACGTTTTCCTCTACAACGCTTTCCTATACCGATAAAATCGAGAGAAAAAATCGTAAAGTATGAAAATTTTTCTAAGTCCTAGCGGCGTAGACCTTTACAAGAGTGTGGAGCCTCAACGGTGCGACTTAGAGGAAAAAGTGTATCTTTCTTTTTTACGCAGAATCGAAAAAGAAACAACATTGCACTGGGCGAAAAATTTCGTTAATAGGCCAATTTTGCGACTTATTGTTGATTAACCGATTTCGTAAGGACGGGCGGCAGTGGTGTTTCCGCCAAGACAGTAGAGCGGCAGCGGTGCGACCTAGAGGAAAAAGTTTTAATACTTTCTGGCGCGGAATCGAAAGAGAAACAATATTGCCCAGGGCGAAAATTTTTGTTAATAAACAAATTTTTGCAACTTATTGTTAATTAAGCGATTTCCTAATTTCGGCGGGCGATCGAAATGTCGTATTCTTGTAGAGCATCGCAAACCATGAAACTTTCGTCCCAAACGTTTTCCTCTACAACGCTTTCCTATACCGATAAAATCGAGAGAAAAAATCGTAAAGTATGAAAATTTTTCTAAGTCCTAGCGGCGTAGACCTTTACAAGAGTGTGGAGCCTCAACGGTGCGACTTAGAGGAAAAAGTGTATCTTTCTTTTTTACGCAGAATCGAAAAAGAAACAACATTGCACTGGGCGAAAAATTTCGTTAATAGGCCAATTTTGCGACTTATTGTTGATTAACCGATTTCGTAAGGACGGGCGGCAGTGGTGTTTCCGCCAAGACAGTAGAGCGGCAGCGGTGCGACCTAGAGGAAAAAGTTTTAATACTTTCTGGCGCGGAATCGAAAGAGAAACAATATTGCCCGGGGCGAAAATTTTTGTTAATAAACAAATTTTTGCAACTTATTGTTAATTAAGCGATTTCCTAATTTCGGCGGGCGATCGAAATGTCGTATTCTTGTAGAGCATCGCAAGCCATGAAACTTTCGTCCCAAACGTTTTCCTCTACAACGCTTTCCTATACCGATAAAATCGAGAGAAAAAATCGTAAAGTATGAAAATTTTTCTAAGTCCTAGCGGCGTAGACCTTTACAAGAGTGTGGAGCCTCAACGGTGCGACTTAGAGGAAAAAGTGTATCTTTCTTTTTTACGCAGAATCGAAAAAGAAACAACATTGCACTGGGCGAAAAATTTCGTTAATAGGCCAATTTTGCGACTTATTGTTGATTAACCGATTTCGTAAGGACGAGCGGCAGTGGTATTCTCGCCAAGACAGTAGAGCGGCAGCGGTGCGACCTAGAGGAAAAAGTTTTAATACTTTCTGGCGCGGAATCGAAAGAGAAACAATATTGCCCGGGGCGAAAATTTTTGTTAATAAACAAATTTTTGCAACTTATTGTTAATTAAGCGATTTCCTAATTTCGGCGGGCGATCGAAATGTCGTATTCTTGTAGAGCATCGCAAGCCATGAAACTTTCGTCCCAAACGTTTTCCTCTACAACGCTTTCCTATACCGATAAAATCGAGAGAAAAAATCGTAAAGTATGAAAATTTTTCTATGTCCTAGCGGCGTAGACCTTTACAAGAGTGTAGAGCCTCAACGGTGCGACTTAGAGGAAAAAGTGTATCTTTCTTTTTTACGCAGAATCGAAAAAGAAACAACATTGCACTGGGCGAAAAATTTCGTTAATAGGCCAATTTTGCGACTTATTGTTGATTAACCGATTTCGTAAGGACGAGCGGCAGTGGTATTCTCGCCAAGAGAGTAGAGCGGCAGCGGTGCGACCTAGAGGAAAAAGTTTTAATACTTTCTGGCGCGGAATCGAAAGAGAAACAATATTGCCCGGGGCGAAAATTTTTGTTAATAAACAAATTTTTGCAACTTATTGTTAATTAACCGATTTCCTAATTTCGGCGGGCGATCGAAATGTCGTATTCTTGTAGAGCATCGCAAACCATGAAACTTTCGTCCCAAACGTTTTCCTCTACAACGCTTTCCTATACCGATAAAATCGAGAGAAAAAATCGTAAAGTATGAAAATTTTTCTAAGTCCTAGCGGCGTAGACCTTTACAAGAGTGTGGAGCCTCAACGGTGCGACTTAGAGGAAAAAGTGTATCTTTCTTTTTTACGCAGAATCGAAAAAGAAACAACATTGCACTGGGCGAAAAATTTCGTTAATAGGCCAATTTTGCGACTTATTGTTGATTAACCGATTTCGTAAGGACGAGCGGCAGTGGTATTCCCGCCAAGACAGTAGAGCGGCAGCGGTGCGACCTAGAGGAAAAAGTTTTAATACTTTCTGGCGCGGAATCGAAAGAGAAACAATATTGCCCGGGGCGAAAATTTTTGTTAATAAACAAATTTTTGCAACTTATTGTTAATTAACCGATTTCCTAATTTCGGCGGGCGATCGAAATGTCGTATTCTTGTAGAGCATCGCAAGCCATGAAACTTTCGTCCCAAACGTTTTCCTCTACAACGCTTTCCTATACCGATAAAATCGAGAGAAAGAATCGTAAAGTATGAAAATTTTTCTAAGTCCTAGCGGCGTAGACCTTTACAAGAGTGTGGAGCCTCAACGGTGCGACTTAGAGGAAAAAGTGTATCTTTCTTTTTTACGCAGAATCGAAAAAGAAACAACATTGCACTGGGCGAAAAATTTCGTTAATAGGCCAATTTTGCGACTTATTGTTGATTAACCGATTTCGTAAGGACGAGCGGCAGTGGTATTCCCGCCAAGACAGTAGAGCGGCAGCGGTGCGACCTAGAGGAAAATGTTTTAATACTTTCTGGTGCAGAATGGAAAGAGAAACAATATTGCCCGGGGCGAAAATTTTTGTTAATAAACAAATTTTTGCAACTTATTGTTAATTAAGCGATTTCCTAATTTCGGCGGGCGATCGAAGTGTCGTATTCTTGTAGAGCATCGCAAGCCATGAAACTTTCGTCCCAAACGTTTTCCTCTACAACGCTTTCCTATACCGATAAAATCGAGAGAAAAAATCGTAAAGTATGAAAATTTTTCTAAGTCCTAGCGGCGTAGACCTTTACAAGAGTGTGGAGCCTCAACGGTGCGACTTAGAGGAAAAAGTGTATCTTTCTTTTTTACGCAGAATCGAAAAAGAAACAACATTGCACTGGGCGAAAAATTTCGTTAATAGGCCAATTTTGCGACTTATTGTTGATTAACCGATTTCGTAAGGACGAGCGGCAGTGGTATTCCCGCCAAGACAGTAGAGCGGCAGCGGTGCGACCTAGAGGAAAAAGTTTTAATACTTTCTGGCGCGGAATCGAAAGAGAAACAATATTGCCCGGGGCGAAAATTTTTGTTAATAAACAAATTTTTGCAACTTATTGTTAATTAACCGATTTCCTAATTTCGGCGGGCGATCGAAATGTCGTATTCTTGTAGAGCATCGCAAGCCATGAAACTTTCGTCCCAAACGTTTTCCTCTACAACGCTTTCCTATACCGATAAAATCGAGAGAAAGAATCGTAAAGTATGAAAATTTTTCTAAGTCCTAGCGGCGTAGACCTTTACAAGAGTGTGGAGCCTCAACGGTGCGACTTAGAGGAAAAAGTGTATCTTTCTTTTTTACGCAGAATCGAAAAAGAAACAACATTGCACTGGGCGAAAAATTTCGTTAATAGGCCAATTTTGCGACTTATTGTTGATTAACCGATTTCGTAAGGACGAGCGGCAGTGGTATTCCCGCCAAGACAGTAGAGCGGCAGCGGTGCGACCTAGAGGAAAATGTTTTAATACTTTCTGGTGCAGAATGGAAAGAGAAACAATATTGCCCGGGGCGAAAATTTTTGTTAATAAACAAATTTTTGCAACTTATTGTTAATTAAGCGATTTCCTAATTTCGGCGGGCGATCGAAGTGTCGTATTCTTGTAGAGCATCGCAAGCCATGAAACTTTCGTCCCAAACGTTTTCCTCTACAACGCTTTCCTATACCGATAAAATCGAGAGAAAAAATCGTAAAGTATGAAAATTTTTCTAAGTCCTAGCGGCGTAGACCTTTACAAGAGTGTGGAGCCTCAACGGTGCGACTTAGAGGAAAAAGTGTATCTTTCTTTTTTACGCAGAATCGAAAAAGAAACAACATTGCACTGGGCGAAAAATTTCGTTAATAGGCCAATTTTGCGACTTATTGTTGATTAACCGATTTCGTAAGGACGGGCGGCAGTGGTGTTTCCGCCAAGACAGTAGAGCGGCAGCGGTGCGACCTAGAGGAAAAAGTTTTAATACTTTCTGGCGCGGAATCGAAAGAGAAACAATATTGCCCGGGGCGAAAATTTTTGTTAATAAACAAATTTTTGCAACTTATTGTTAATTAAGCGATTTCCTAATTTCGGCGGGCGATCGAAATGTCGTATTCTTGTAGAGCATCGCAAGCCATGAAACTTTCGTCCCAAACGTTTTCCTCTACAACGCTTTCCTATACCGATAAAATCGAGAGAAAAAATCGTAAAGTATGAAAATTTTTCTAAGTCCTAGCGGCGTAGACCTTTACAAGAGTGTGGAGCCTCAACGGTGCGACTTAGAGGAAAAAGTGTATCTTTCTTTTTTACGCAGAATCGAAAAAGAAACAACATTGCACTGGGCGAAAAATTTCGTTAATAGGCCAATTTTGCGACTTATTGTTGATTAACCGATTTCGTAAGGACGAGCGGCAGTGGTATTCTCGCCAAGACAGTAGAGCGGCAGCGGTGCGACCTAGAGGAAAAAGTTTTAATACTTTCTGGCGCGGAATCGAAAGAGAAACAATATTGCCCGGGGCGAAAATTTTTGTTAATAAACAAATTTTTGCAACTTATTGTTAATTAAGCGATTTCCTAATTTCGGCGGGCGATCGAAATGTCGTATTCTTGTAGAGCATCGCAAGCCATGAAACTTTCGTCCCAAACGTTTTCCTCTACAACGCTTTCCTATACCGATAAAATCGAGAGAAAAAATCGTAAAGTATGAAAATTTTTCTATGTCCTAGCGGCGTAGACCTTTACAAGAGTGTAGAGCCTCAACGGTGCGACTTAGAGGAAAAAGTGTATCTTTCTTTTTTACGCAGAATCGAAAAAGAAACAACATTGCACTGGGCGAAAAATTTCGTTAATAGGCCAATTTTGCGACTTATTGTTGATTAACCGATTTCGTAAGGACGAGCGGCAGTGGTATTCTCGCCAAGAGAGTAGAGCGGCAGCGGTGCGACCTAGAGGAAAAAGTTTTAATACTTTCTGGCGCGGAATCGAAAGAGAAACAATATTGCCCGGGGCGAAAATTTTTGTTAATAAACAAATTTTTGCAACTTATTGTTAATTAACCGATTTCCTAATTTCGGCGGGCGATCGAAATGTCGTATTCTTGTAGAGCATCGCAAACCATGAAACTTTCGTCCCAAACGTTTTCCTCTACAACGCTTTCCTATACCGATAAAATCGAGAGAAAAAATCGTAAAGTATGAAAATTTTTCTAAGTCCTAGCGGCGTAGACCTTTACAAGAGTGTGGAGCCTCAACGGTGCGACTTAGAGGAAAAAGTGTATCTTTCTTTTTTACGCAGAATCGAAAAAGAAACAACATTGCACTGGGCGAAAAATTTCGTTAATAGGCCAATTTTGCGACTTATTGTTGATTAACCGATTTCGTAAGGACGGGCGGCAGTGGTGTTTCCGCCAAGACAGTAGAGCGGCAGCGGTGCGACCTAGTGGAAAAAGTTTTAATACTTTCTGGCGCGGAATCGAAAGAGAAACAATATTGCCCGGGGCGAAAATTTTTGTTAATAAACAAATTTTTGCAACTTATTGTTAATTAAGCGATTTCCTAATTTCGGCGGGCGATCGAAATGTCGTATTCTTGTAGAGCATCGCAAACCATGAAACTTTCGTCCCAAACGTTTTCCTCTACAACGCTTTCCTATACCGATAAAATCGAGAGAAAAAATCGTAAAGTATGAAAATTTTTCTAAGTCCTAGCGGCGTAGACCTTTACAAGAGTGTGGAGCCTCAACGGTGCGACTTAGAGGAAAAAGTGTATCTTTCTTTTTTACGCAGAATCGAAAAAGAAACAACATTGCACTGGGCGAAAAATTTCGTTAATAGGCCAATTTTGCGACTTATTGTTGATTAACCGATTTCGTAAGGACGGGCGGCAGTGGTGTTTCCGCCAAGACAGTAGAGCGGCAGCGGTGCGACCTAGAGGAAAAAGTTTTAATACTTTCTGGCGCGGAATCGAAAGAGAAACAATATTGCCCGGGGCGAAAATTTTTGTTAATAAACAAATTTTTGCAACTTATTGTTAATTAAGCGATTTCCTAATTTCGGCGGGCGATCGAAATGTCGTATTCTTGTAGAGCATCGCAAGCCATGAAACTTTCGTCCAAACGTTTTCCTCTACAACGCTTTCCTATACCGATAAAATCGAGAGAAAAAATCGTAAAGTATGAAAATTTTTCTAAGTCCTAGCGGCGTAGACCTTTACAAGAGTGTGGAGCCTCAACGGTGCGACTTAGAGGAAAAAGTGTATCTTTCTTTTTTACGCAGAATCGAAAAAGAAACAACATTGCACTGGGCGAAAAATTTCGTTAATAGGCCAATTTTGCGACTTATTGTTGATTAACCGATTTCGTAAGGACGGGCGGCAGTGGTGTTTCCGCCAAGACAGTAGAGCGGCAGCGGTGCGACCTAGAGGAAAAAGTTTTAATACTTTCTGGCGCGGAATCGAAAGAGAAACAATATTGCCCGGGGCGAAAATTTTTGTTAATAAACAAATTTTTGCAACTTATTGTTAATTAACCGATTTCCTAATTTCGGCGGGCGATCGAAATGTCGTATTCTTGTAGAGCATCGCAAACCATGAAACTTTCGTCCCAAACGTTTTCCTCTACAACGCTTTCCTATACCGATAAAATCGAGAGAAAAAATCGTAAAGTATGAAAATTTTTCTATGTCCTAGCGGCGTAGACCTTTACAAGAGTGTAGAGCCTCAACGGTGCGACTTAGAGGAAAAAGTGTATCTTTCTTTTTTACGCAGAATCGAAAAAGAAACAACATTGCACTGGGCGAAAAATTTCGTTAATAGGCCAATTTTGCGACTTATTGTTGATTAACCGATTTCGTAAGGACGAGCGGCAGTGGTATTCTCGCCAAGAGAGTAGAGCGGCAGCGGTGCGACCTAGAGGAAAAAGTTTTAATACTTTCTGGCGCGGAATCGAAAGAGAAACAATATTGCCCGGGGCGAAAATTTTTGTTAATAAACAAATTTTTGCAACTTATTGTTAATTAACCGATTTCCTAATTTCGGCGGGCGATCGAAATGTCGTATTCTTGTAGAGCATCGCAAACCATGAAACTTTCGTCCCAAACGTTTTCCTCTACAACGCTTTCCTATACCGATAAAATCGAGAGAAAAAATCGTAAAGTATGAAAATTTTTCTAAGTCCTAGCGGCGTAGACCTTTACAAGAGTGTGGAGCCTCAACGGTGCGACTTAGAGGAAAAAGTGTATCTTTCTTTTTTACGGAGAATCGAAAAAGAAACAACATTGCACTGGGCGAAAAATTTCGTTAATAGGCCAATTTTGCGACTTATTGTTGATTAACCGATTTCGTAAGGACGAGCGGCAGTGGTCTTCCCGCCAAGACAGTAGAGCGGCAGCGGTGCGACCTAGAGGAAAAAGTTTTAATACTTTCTGGCGCGGAATCGAAAGAGAAACAATATTGCCCGGGGCGAAAATTTTTGTTAATAAACAAATTTTTGCAACTTATTGTTAATTAACCGATTTCCTAATTTCGGCGGGCGATCGAAATGTCGTATTCTTGTAGAGCATCGCAAACCATGAAACTTTCGTCCCAAACGTTTTCCTCTACAACGCTTTCCTATACCGATAAAATCGAGAGAAAAAATCGTAAAGTATGAAAATTTTTCTAAGTCCTAGCGGCGTAGACCTTTACAAGAGTGTAGAGCCTCAACGGTGCGACTTAGAGGAAAAAGTGTACCTTTCTTTTTTACGCAGAATCGAAAAAGAAACAACATTGCACTGGGCGAAAAATTTCGTTAATAGGCCAATTTTGCGACTTATTGTTGATTAACCGATTTCGTAAGGACGAGCGGCAGTGGTATTCTCGCCAAGACAGTAGAGCGGCAGCGGTGCGACCTAGAGGAAAAAGTTTTAATACTTTCTGGCGCGGAATCGAAAGAGAAACAATATTGCCCGGGGCGAAAATTTTTGTTAATAAACAAATTTTTGCAACTTATTGTTAATTAAGCGATTTCCTAATTTCGGCGGGCGATCGAAATGTCGTATTCTTGTAGAGCATCGCAAGCCATGAAACTTTCGTCCCAAACGTTTTCCTCTACAACGCTTTCCTATACCGATAAAATCGAGAGAAAAAATCGTAAAGTATGAAAATTTTTCTATGTCCTAGCGGCGTAGACCTTTACAAGAGTGTAGAGCCTCAACGGTGCGACTTAGAGGAAAAAGTGTATCTTTCTTTTTTACGCAGAATCGAAAAAGAAACAACATTGCACTGGGCGAAAAATTTCGTTAATAGGCCAATTTTGCGACTTATTGTTGATTAACCGATTTCGTAAGGACGAGCGGCAGTGGTATTCTCGCCAAGAGAGTAGAGCGGCAGCGGTGCGACCTAGAGGAAAAAGTTTTAATACTTTCTGGCGCGGAATCGAAAGAGAAACAATATTGCCCGGGGCGAAAATTTTTGTTAATAAACAAATTTTTGCAACTTATTGTTAATTAACCGATTTCCTAATTTCGGCGGGCGATCGAAATGTCGTATTCTTGTAGAGCATCGCAAACCATGAAACTTTCGTCCCAAACGTTTTCCTCTACAACGCTTTCCTATACCGATAAAATCGAGAGAAAAAATCGTAAAGTATGAAAATTTTTCTAAGTCCTAGCGGCGTAGACCTTTACAAGAGTGTGGAGCCTCAACGGTGCGACTTAGAGGAAAAAGTGTATCTTTCTTTTTTACGCAGAATCGAAAAAGAAACAACATTGCACTGGGCGAAAAATTTCGTTAATAGGCCAATTTTGCGACTTATTGTTGATTAACCGATTTCGTAAGGACGAGCGGCAGTGGTCTTCCCGCCAAGACAGTAGAGCGGCAGCGGTGCGACCTAGAGGAAAAAGTTTTAATACTTTCTGGCGCGGAATCGAAAGAGAAACAATATTGCCCGGGGCGAAAATTTTTGTTAATAAACAAATTTTTGCAACTTATTGTTAAATTAAC
>CAXDIW010000116.1:0-203000 GCA_963989415.1 Cerceris ruficornis | reverse complement strand
TTGTTCTACTTGTCGCAAGTTACAAATGATTTCCGTTAAAGTGTTAACAATGGGGCTCGTAGTTCACATAAACTTGAAGATGAAATAATTGGCGAATTGTACTGTTTGGATGCTTTGCATATATGTTTCGTAGACTATATAGAAGCAATATATACAATGATTTCAACCGTCTACATGATCCATTCATTGTTCTACTTGTCGAAATTTACAAATAATTTCCTTTAAAGGATTAACAATGGGGCTCGTAGTTCACTTAAACTTGAAGAACAAAAAATTGGCGAATGGTACTGTTTGGATGCTTTGCATATATGTTTCTTAGACTATTTGGAAGCAATATACAGAAAGATTTCACCCGTCTACCTGTTCTATTCATTGTTCTACTTGTAGAAAGTTACAAATAATTTCCATTTCATGATTATCAATGGGGCTCGCTGTTCACTTAAACTTGAAGATCAAAAAATTGGCGATTGTTACTGTTTAGATGCTTTGCATATATGTTTCTTAGATTATATAGAAGCAATATATACAAAGATTCCAACCGTCTACCTGTTCCATTCATTGTTCTACTTGTCGGAAGTTACAAATAATTTCCGTTAAAGTATTAACAATGGGGCTCGTAGTTCACTTAAACATGAAGATGAAATAATTGGCGAATTGTACTGTTTGGATGCTTTGCATATATGTTTCCGATACTATATAGAAGCAATATATACAAAGATTTCAACCGTCTACCTGTTCCATTCACTGTTCTACTTGTCGAAAGTTACAAATAATTTCCGTTAAGGGATTAACAATGGGGTTCGTAGTTTACTTAAACTTGAAGAACAAAAAATTGGCGAATGGTACTGTTTGGATGATTTGCGTACATGTTTCTTAAACTATATGGAAGCAATATATACAATGATTTCAACCGTCTACCTGTTCCATTCATTGTTCTACTTGTCGAAAGATACAAATAATTACCGATAAAGGACTAACCATTGGGGCTCATTGTTCACTTAAACTTGAAGAACAAAAAATTGGCGAATTGTACTGTTTGGATGCTTTGCGTACATGTTTCTTAGACTATATGGAAGCAATATATACAAGGATTTCAACCTTCTACCAGTTCCATTCATTGTTCTACTTGTCGAAAGTTACAAATAATTTCCGATAAAGGATTAACAATGGGACTCATTGTTCACTTAAACTTGAAGAACAAAAAATTGGCGAATGGTACTGTTTGGATGCTTTGCACATATGTTTCTTAGACTATATAGAAGCAATATATACATTGATTTCAACCTTCTACCTGTTCCAACCATTGTTCTACTTGTCGCAAGTTACAAATGATTTCCGTTAAAGTGTTAACAATGGGGCTCGTAGTTCACTTAAACTTGAAGATGAAATAATTGGCGAATTGTACTGTTTGGATGCTTTGCATATATGTTTCTTAGATTATATAGAAGCAATATATACAAAGATTCCAACCGTCTACCTGTTCCATTCATTGTTCTACTTGTCGGAAGTTACAAATAATTTCCGTTAAAGTGTTAACAATGGGGCTCGTAGTTCACTTAAACTTGAAGATGAAATAATTGGCGAATTGTACTGTTTGGATGCTCTGCATATATGTTTCTTAGATTATATAGAAGCAATATATACAAAGATTTCAACCGTCTACCTGTTCCATTCATTGTTCTGCTTGTCGAAAGCTACAAATAATTTCCGATAACGGATTAACCATTGGGGGTCATCTTTCACTTAAACTTGAAGAACAAAAAATTGGCGAATTGTACTGTTTGGATGCTTTGCATAGATGTGTTCTTAGACTATTTAGAAGCAATATATAGAAAGATTTCACCCGTCTACCTGTACTATTCATTGTTCTACTTGTAGAAAGTTACAAATAATTTCTATTCCATGATTATCAATGGGGCTCGCTGTTCACTTAAACTTGAAGAACAAAAAATTGGCGAATTGTACTGTTTGGATGCTTTGCATATATGTTTCGTGGACTATATAGAAGCAATATATACAATGATTTCAACCGTCTACATGATCCATTCATTGTTCTACTTGTCGAAATTTACAAATAATTTCCTTTAAAGGATTAACAATGGGGCTCGTAGTTCACTTAAACTTGAAGAACAAAAAATTGGCGAATGGTACTGTTTGGATGCTTTGCATATATGTTTCTTAGACTATTTGGAAGCAATATACAGAAAGATTTCACCCGTCTACCTGTTCTATTCATTGTTCTACTTGTAGAAAGTTACAAATAATTTCCATTTCATGATTATCAATGGGGCTCGCTGTTCACTTAAACTTGAAGATCAAAAAATTGGCGATTGTTACTGTTTAGATGCTTTGCATATATGTTTCTTAGATTATATAGAAGCAATATATACAAAGATTCCAACCGTCTACCTGTTCCATTCATTGTTCTACTTGTCGGAAGTTACAAATAATTTCCGTTAAAGTATTAACAATGGGGCTCGTAGTTCACTTAAACATGAAGATGAAATAATTGGCGAATTGTACTGTTTGGATGCTTTGCATATATGTTTCCGATACTATATAGAAGCAATATATACAAAGATTTCAACCGTCTACCTGTTCCATTCACTGTTCTACTTGTCGAAAGTTACAAATAATTTCCGTTAAGGGATTAACAATGGGGATCGTAGTTTACTTAAACTTGAAGAACAAAAAATTGGCGAATGGTACTGTTTGGATGATTTGCGTACATGTTTCTTAAACTATATGGAAGCAATATATACAATGATTTCAACCGTCTACCTGTTCCATTCATTGTTCTACTTGTCGAAAGATACAAATAATTATCGATAAAGGACTAACCATTGGGGCTCATTGTTCACTTAAACTTGAAGAACAAAAAATTGGCGAATTGTACTGTTTGGATGCTTTGCATATATGTTTTTTAGATTATATAGAAGCAATATATACAATGATTTCAACCGTCTACCTGTTCGGTTCATTGTTCCACTTGCCGAAAGTTACAAATAATTTCCGAAAAAGGATTAACAATGGGGCTCATTGTTCACTTAAACTTGAAGGACAAAAAATTGGCGAATGGTACTGTTTGGATGCTTTGCGTACATGTTTCTTAGACTATATGGAAGCAATATATACAAGGATTTCAACCTTCTACCAGTTCCATTCATTGTTCTACTTGTCGAAAGTTACAAATAATTTCCGATAAAGGATTAACAATGGGACTCATTGTTCACTTAAACTTGAAGAACAAAAAATTGGCGAATGGTACTGTTTGGATGCTTTGCACATATGTTTCTTAGACTATATAGAAGCAATATATACATTGATTTCAACCTTCTACCTGTTCCAACCATTGTTCTACTTGTCGCAAGTTACAAATGATTTCCGTTAAAGTGTTAACAATGGGGCTCGTAGTTCACATAAACTTGAAGATGAAATAATTGGCGAATTGTACTGTTTGGATGCTTTGCATATATGTTTCGTAGACTATATAAAAGCAATATATACAATGATTTCAACCGTCTACATGATCCATTCATTGTTCTACTTGTCGAAATTTACAAATAATTTCCTTTAAAGGATTAACAATGGGGCTCGTAGTTCACTTAAACTTGAAGAACAAAAAATTGGCGAATGGTACTGTTTGGATGCTTTGCATATATGTTTCTTAGACTATTTGGAAGCAATATACAGAAAGATTTCACCCGTCTACCTGTTCTATTCATTGTTCTACTTGTAGAAAGTTACAAATAATTTCCATTTCATGATTATCAATGGGGCTCGCTGTTCACTTAAACTTGAAGATCAAAAAATTGGCGATTGTTACTGTTTAGATGCTTTGCATATATGTTTCTTAGATTATATAGAAGCAATATATACAAAGATTCCAACCGTCTACCTGTTCCATTCATTGTTCTACTTGTCGGAAGTTACAAATAATTTCCGTTAAAGTATTAACAATGGGGCTCGTAGTTCACTTAAACATGAAGATGAAATAATTGGCGAATTGTACTGTTTGGATGCTTTGCATATATGTTTCCGATACTATATAGAAGCAATATATACAAAGATTTCAACCGTCTACCTGTTCCATTCACTGTTCTACTTGTCGAAAGTTACAAATAATTTCCGTTAAGGGATTAACAATGGGGTTCGTAGTTTACTTAAACTTGAAGAACAAAAAATTGGCGAATGGTACTGTTTGGATGATTTGCGTACATGTTTCTTAAACTATATGGAAGCAATATATACAATGATTTCAACCGTCTACCTGTTCCATTCATTGTTCTACTTGTCGAAAGATACAAATAATTACCGATAAAGGACTAACCATTGGGGCTCATTGTTCACTTAAACTTGAAGAACAAAAAATTGGCGAATTGTACTGTTTGGATGCTTTGCGTACATGTTTCTTAGACTATATGGAAGCAATATATACAAGGATTTCAACCTTCTACCAGTTCCATTCATTGTTCTACTTGTCGAAAGTTACAAATAATTTCCGATAAAGGATTAACAATGGGACTCATTGTTCACTTAAACTTGAAGAACAAAAAATTGGCGAATGGTACTGTTTGGATGCTTTGCACATATGTTTCTTAGACTATATAGAAGCAATATATACATTGATTTCAACCTTCTACCTGTTCCAACCATTGTTCTACTTGTCGCAAGTTACAAATGATTTCCGTTAAAGTGTTAACAATGGGGCTCGTAGTTCACTTAAACTTGAAGATGAAATAATTGGCGAATTGTACTGTTTGGATGCTTTGCATATATGTTTCTTAGATTATATATAAGCAATATATACAAAGATTTCAACCGTCTACCTGTTCCATTCATTGTTCTACTTGTCGAAAGCTACAAATAATTTCCGATAATGGATTAACCATTGGGGCTCATTGTTCACTTAAACTTGAAGAACAAAAAATTGGCGAATTGTACTGTTTGGATGCTTTGCATATATGTTTCTTAGACTATATGGAAGCAATATATACAAAGATTTCAACCGTCTACGTGTTCCAATCATTGTTCTACTTGTAGAAAGTTACAATTAATTTCCGTTAAAGGATTAACAATGGGGCTCGTAGTTCACATAAACTTGAAGAACAAAAAATTGGCGAATTGTACTGTTTGGATGCTTTGCATAGATGTTTCTTAGACTATTTAGAAGCAATATATAGAAAGATTTCACCCGTCTACCTGTACTATTCATTGTTCTACTTGTAGAAAGTTACAAATAATTTCCATTTCATGATTATCAATGGGGCTCGCTGTTCACTTAAACTTGAAGATCAAAAAATTGGCGATTGTTACTGTTTAGATGCTTTGCATATATGTTTCTTAGATTATATAGAAGCAATATATACAAAGATTTCAACCGTCTACCTGTTCCATTCATTGTTCTACTTGTCGAAAGCTACAAATAATTTCCGATAACGGATTAACCATTGGGGCTCATTGTTCACTTAAACTTGAAGAACAAAAAATTGGCGAATTGTACTGTTTGGATGCTTTGCATATATGTTTCTTATACTATATAGAAGCAATAGATACAAAGATTTCAACCGTCTACCTGTTCCATTCAATGTTCTACTTGTCGAAAGTTACAAACAATTTCCGATAAAGGATTAACAATGGGGCTCATTGTTCACTTAAACTTGATGAACAAAAAATAGGCGAATGGTACTGTTTGGATGCTTTGCATATATGTTTCTTAGACTATATAGAAGCAATATATACAAAGATTTCTACCGTCTACCTGTTCGATTCCTTGTTCTACTTGTCGAAAGTTAGAAATAATTTCCGATAAAGGATTAACAATGGGGCTCATTGTTCACTTAAACTTGAAGGACAAAAAATTGGCGAATGGTACTGTTTGGATGCTTTGCGTACATGTTTCTTAGACTATATGGAAGCAATATATACAAGGATTTCAACCTTCTACCTGTTCCATTCATTGTTCTACTTGTCGAAAGTTACAAATAATTTCCGATAAAGGATTAACAATGGGTCTCATTGTTCACTTAAATTTGAAGAACAAAAAATTGGCGAATGGTACTGTTTGGCTGCTTTGCATATATGTTTCTTAGACTATATGGAAGCAATATATACAAAGATTTCAACCGTCTACGTGTTCCAATCATTGTTCTACTTGTAGAAAGTTACAATTAATTTCCGTTAAAGGATTAACAATGGGGCTCGTAGTTCACATAAACTTGAAGAACAAAAAATTGGCGAATTGTACTGTTTGGATGCTTTGCATAGATGTTTCTTAGACTATTTAGAAGCAATATATAGAAAGATTTCACCCGTCTACCTGTACTATTCATTGTTCTACTTGTAGAAAGTTACAAATAATTTCCATTTCATGATTATCAATGGGGCTCGCTGTTCACTTAAACTTGAAGATCAAAAAATTGGCGATTGTTACTGTTTAGATGCTTTGCATATATGTTTCTTAGATTATATAGAAGCAATATATACAAAGATTTCAACCGTCTACCTGTTCCATTCATTGTTCTACTTGTCGAAAGCTACAAATAATTTCCGATAACGGATTAACCATTGGGGCTCATTGTTCACTTAAACTTGAAGAACAAAAAATTGGCGAATTGTACTGTTTGGATGCTTTGCATATATGTTTCCGATACTATATAGAAGCAATATATACAAAGATTTCAACCGTCTACCTGTTCCATTCACTGTTCTTCTTGTCGAAAGTTACAAATAATTTCCGTTAAGGGATTAACAATGGGGATCGTAGTTTACTTAAACTTGAAGAACAAAAAATTGGCGAATTGTACTGTTTGGATGCTTTGCATATATGTTTCCGATACTATATAGAAGCAATATATACAAAGATTTCAAACGTCTACCTGTTCCATTCACTGTTCTACTTGTCGAAAGTTACAAATAATTTCCGTTAAGGGATTAACAATGGGGATCGTAGTTTACTTAAACTTGAAGAACAAAAAATTGGCGAATTGTACTGTTTGGATGCTTTGCATATATGTTTCTTAGACTATATAGAAGCAATATATACAATGATTTCAACAGTCTACCTGTTCCATTCATTGTTCTACTTGTCGAAAGTTACAAATAATTTCCTTTAATGGATTAAAAATGGGGCTCGTAGTTCACTTAAACTTGAAGAACAAAAAATTGGCGAATGGTACTGTTTGGATGCTTTGCATATATGTTTCTTATACTATATAGAAGCAATAGATACAAAGATTTCAACCGTCTACCTGTTCCATTCAATGTTCTACTTGTCGAAAGTTACAAACAATTTCCGATAAAGGATTAACAATGGGGCTCATTGTTCACTTAAACTTGATGAACAAAAAATAGGCGAATGGTACTGTTTGGATGCTTTGCATATATGTTTCTTAGACTATATAGAAGCAATATATACAAAGATTTCTACCGTCTACCTGTTCGATTCCTTGTTCTACTTGTCGAAAGTTAGAAATAATTTCCGATAAAGGATTAACAATGGGGCTCATTGTTCACTTAAACTTGAAGGACAAAAAATTGGCGAATGGTACTGTTTGGATGCTTTGCGTACATGTTTCTTAGACTATATGGAAGCAATATATACAAGGATTTCAACCTTCTACCTGTTCCATTCATTGTTCTACTTGTCGAAAGTTACAAATAATTTCCGATAAAGGATTAACAATGGGGCTCATTGTTCACTTAAACTTGAAGAACAAGAAATTGGCGAATTGTACTGTTTGGATGCTTTGCATATATGTTTCCGATACTATATAGAAGCAATATATACAAAGATTTCAAACGTCTACCTGTTCCATTCACTGTTCTACTTGTCGAAAGTTACAAATAATTTCCGTTAAGGGATTAACAATGGGGATCGTAGTTTACTTAAACTTGAAGAACAAAAAATTGGCGAATTGTACTGTTTGGATGCTTTGCATATATGTTTCTTAGACTATATAGAAGCAATATATACAATGATTTCAACAGTCAACCTGTTCCATTCATTGTTCTACTTGTCGAAAGTTACAAATAATTTCCTTTAATGGATTAAAAATGGGGCTCGTAGTTCACTTAAACTTGAAGAACAAAAAATTGGCGAATGGTACTGTTTGGATGCTTTGCATATATGTTTCTTATACTATATAGAAGCAATAGATACAAAGATTTCAACCGTCTACCTGTTCCATTCAATGTTCTACTTGTCGAAAGTTACAAACAATTTCCGATAAAGGATTAACAATGGGGCTCATTGTTCACTTAAACTTGATGAACAAAAAATTGGCGAATGGTACTGTTTGGATGCTTTGCATATATGTTTCTTAGACTATATAGAAGCAATATATACAAAGATTTCAACTGTCTACGTGTTCCAATCACTGTTCTACTTGTAGAAAGTTACAATTAATTTCCGTTAAAGGATTAACAATGGGGCTCGTAGTTCACTTAAACTTGAAGATCAAATAATTGGCGAATTGTACTGTTTGGACGCTTTGCATATATGTTTCTTAGACTATATAGAAGCAATATATACAAAGATTCCAACCGTCTACCTTTTCCATTCATTGTACTACTTGTCGAAAGTTACAAATAATTTCCCTTAAGGGATTAACAATGGGGATCGTAGTTTACTTAAACTTGAAGAACAAGAAATTGGCGAATTGTACTGTTTGGATGCTTTGCATATATGTTTCTTAGACTATATAGAAGCAATATATACAAAGATTTCAACCGTCTACCTGTTCCATTCATTGTTCTACTTGTCGAAAGTTACAAATAATTTCCGATAAAGGATTAACAATGGGGCTCATTGTTCACTTAAACTTGAAGAACAAAAAATTGGCGAATGGTACTGTTTGGATGCTTTGCATATATGTTTCTTAGACTATATAGAAGCAATATATACAAAGATTTCAACCGTCTACGTGTTCCAATCACTGTTCTACTTGTAGAAAGTTACAATTAATTTCCGTTAAAGGATTAACAATGGGGCTCGTAGTTCACTTAAACTTGAAGATCAAATAATTGGCGAATTGTACTGTTTGGACGCTTTGCATATATGTTTCTTAGACTATATAGAAGCAATATATACAAAGATTCCAACCGTCTACCTGTTCCATTCATTGTACTACTTGTCGAAAGTTACAAATAATTTCCGTTAAGGGATTAACAATGGGGATCGTAGTTTACTTAAACTTGAAGAACAAGAAATTGGCGAATTGTACTGTTTGGATGCTTTGCATATATGTTTCTTAGACTATATAGAAGCAATATATACAAAGATTTCAACCGTCTACCTGTTCCATTCATTGTTCTACTTGTCGAAAGTTACAAATAATTTCCTTTAAAGGATTAACAATGGGGCTCGTTGTTCACTTAAACTTGAAGAACAAAAAATTGGCGAATGGTACTGTTTGGATGCTTTGCATATATGTTTCTTAGACTATATAGAAGCAATATATACAAAGATTTCAACCGTCTACGTGTTGCAATCACTGTTCTACTTGTAGAAAGTTACAATTAATTTCCGTTAAAGGATTAACAATGGGGCTCGTAGTTCACTTAAACTTGAAGATCAAATAATTGGCGAATTGTACTGTTTGGACGCTTTGCATATATGTTTCTTAGACTATATAGAAGCAATATATACAAAGATTCCAACCGTCTACCTGTTCCATTCATTGTACTACTTGTCGAAAGTTACAAATAATTTCCGTTAAGGGATTAACAATGGGGATCGTAGTTTACTTAAACTTGAAGAACACGAAATTGGCGAATTGTACTGTTTGGATGCTTTGCATATATGTTTCTTAGACTATATAGAAGCAATATATACAAAGATTTCAACCGTCTACCTGTTCCATTCATTGTTCTACTTGTCGAAAGTTACAAATAATTTCCTTTAAAGGATTAACAATGGGGCTCGTTGTTCACTTAAACTTGAAGAACAATAAATTGGCGAATTCTACTGTTTGGATGCTTTGTATATATGTATCGTAGGTTATATAGAAGCAATATATACAATGATTTCAACCGTCTACCTGATCCATTCATTGTTCTACTTGTCGAAATTTACAAATAATTTCCTTTAAAGGATTAACAATGGGGATCGTAGTTCACTTAAACTTGTAGAACAAAAAATTGGCGAATTGTGCTGTTTGGATGCTTTGCATATGTGTTTCTTAGACTATTTAGAAGCAATATATAGAAAGATTTCACCTGTCTACCTGTACTATTCATTGTTCTACTTCTCGCAAGTTACAAATAATTTCCGTTAAAGGATTAACAATGGGGCTCGTAGTTCACTTAAACTTGAAGAACAAAAAATTGGCGAATGGTACTGTTTGGATGCTTTGCATATATGTTTCTTAGACTATATAGAAGCAATATATACAAAGATTTCAACCGTCTACCTGTTCCATTCATTGTTCTACTTGTCGAAAATTACAAATAATTACCGATAAAAGATTAACCATTGGGGCTCATTGTTCACTTAAACTTGAAGAACAAAAAATTGGCGAATGGTACTGTTTGGATGCATTGCATATATGTTTCGTAGACTATATAGAAGCAATATATACAATGATTTCAACCGTCTACATGATCCATTCATTGTTCTACTTGTCGAAATTTACAAATAATTTCCTTTAAAGGATTAACAATGGGGCTCGTAGTTCAGTTAAACTTGAAGAACAAAAAATTGGCGAGTTGTACTGTTTGGATGCTTTGCATATATGTTTCGTAGGCTATATAGAATCAATATATACAATTTTTTCAACCGTCTACATGATCCATTCATTGTTCTACTTGTCGAAATTTACAAATAATTTCCTTTAAAGGATTAACAATGGGGCTCGTAGTTCAGTTAAACTTGAAGAACAAAAAATTGGCGAATTGTACTGTTTGGATGCTTTGCATATATGTTTCTTAGACTATATAGAAGCAATATATACAAAGATTTCAACCGTCTACCTGTTCCATTCATTGTTCTACTTGTCGAAAGTTACAAATAATTTCCTTTAAAGGATTAACAATGGGGCTCGTTGTTCACTTAAACTTGAAGAACAATAAATTGGCGAATTCTACTGTTTGGATGCTTTGTATATATGTTTCGTAGGTTATATAGAAGCAATATATACAATGATTTCAACCGTCTACCTGATCCATTCATTGTTCTACTTGTCGAAATTTACAAATAATTTCCTTTAAAGGATTAACAATGGGGATCGTAGTTCACTTAAACTTGTAGAACAAAAAATTGGCGAATTGTGCTGTTTGGATGCTTTGCATATGTGTTTCTTAGACTATTTAGAAGCAATATATAGAAAGATTTCACCTGTCTACCTGTACTATTCATTGTTCTACTTCTCGCAAGTTACAAATAATTTCCGTTAAAGGATTAACAATGGGGCTCGTAGTTCACTTAAACTTGAAGAACAAAAAATTGGCGAATGGTACTGTTTGGATGCTTTGCATATATGTTTCTTAGACTATATAGAAGCAATATATACAAAGATTTCAACCGTCTACCTGTTCCATTCATTGTTCTACTTGTCGAAAATTACAAATAATTACCGATAAAAGATTAACCATTGGGGCTCATTGTTCACTTAAACTTGAAGAACAAAAAATTGGCGAATGGTACTGTTTGGATGCATTGCATATATGTTTCGTAGACTATATAGAAGCAATATATACAATGATTTCAACCGTCTACATGATCCATTCATTGTTCTACTTGTCGAAATTTACAAATAATTTCCTTTAAAGGATTAACAATGGGGCTCGTAGTTCAGTTAAACTTGAAGAACAAAAAATTGGCGAGTTGTACTGTTTGGATGCTTTGCATATATGTTTCGTAGGCTATATAGAAGCAATATATACAATTTTTTCAACCGTCTACATGATCCATTCATTGTTCTACTTGTCGAAATTTACAAATAATTTCCTTTAAAGGATTAACAATGGGGCTCGTAGTTCACTTAAACTTGAAGAACAAAAAATTGACGAATTGTACTGTTTGGATGCTTTGCATAGATGTGTTCTTAGACTATTTAGAAGCAATATGTAGAAAGATTTCACCCGTCTACCTGTACTATTCATTGTTCTACTTGTAGAAAGTTACAAATAATTTCTATTCCATGATTATCAATGGGGCTCGCTGTTCACTTAAACTTGAAGATCAAAAAATTGGCGATTGTTACTGTTTAGATGCTTTGCATATATGTTTCTTAGATTATATAGAAGCAATATATACAAAGATTTCAACCGTCTACCAGTTCCATTCATTGCTCTACTTGTCGAAAATTACAAATAATTTCCGATAAAGCATTAACCATTGGGGCTCATTGTTCACTTACACTTGAAAAACAAAAAATTGGCGCATGGTACTGTTTGGATGCTTTGCGTACATGTTTCTTAGACTATATGGAAGCAATATATACAAAGATTTCAACCGTCTACGTGTTCCAATCATTGTTCTACTTGTCGAAATTTACAAATAATTTCCTTTAAAGGATTAACAATGGGGCTCGTCGATCACTTAAACTTGAAGAACAAAAAATTGGCGAATGGTACTGTTTGGATGCTTTGCATATATGTTTCTTAGACTATATAGAAGCAATATATACGTTGATTTCAACCGGCTACCTGTTCCATTCATTGTTCTACTTGTCGCAAGTTACAAATAATTTCAGTTAAAGTATTAACAATGGGGCTCGTAGTTCACTTAAAATTGAAGATCAAATAATTGGCGAATTGTACTGTTTGGACGCTTTGCATATATGTTTCTTAGACTATATAGAAGCAATATATATAAAGATTTCAACCGTCTACCTGTTCCATTCATTGTTCGACTTGTCGAAAATTACAAATAATTTCCGATAAAGGATTAACCATTGGGGCTCATTGTACACTTAAACTTGAAGATCAAAAAATTGGCGAATGGTACTGTTTGGATGCTTTGCGTACATGTTTCTTAGACTATATGGAAGCAATATATACAAAGATTTCAACCGTCTACGTGTTCCAATCATTGTTCTACTTGTCGAAATTTACACATAATTTCCGATAAAGGATTAACAATGGGGCTCATTGTTCACTTAAACTTGAAGGACAAAAAATTGGCGAATGGTACTGTTTGGATGCTTTGCGTACATGTTTCTTAGACAATATGGAAGCAATATATACAAGGATTTCAACCGTCTACCTGTTCCATTCATTGGTCTACTTGTCGAAAGTTACAAATAATTTCCGATAAAGGATTAACAATGGGGCTCATTGTTCACTTAAACTTGAAGAACAAAAAATTGGCGAATTGTACTGTTTGGATGCTTTGCATATATGTTTCTTATACTATATAGAAGCAATATATACAAAGATTTCAATCGTCTACCTGTTCCATTCACTGTTCTACTTGTCGAAATTTACAAATAATTTCCATTAAAGGATTAACAATGGGGCTCGTTGTTCACTTAAACTTGAAGAACAAAAAAGTGGCGTATGGTACTGTTTGGATGCTTTGCATATATGTTTCTTAGACTATATAGAAGCAACATATACAAAGATTTCAACCGTCTACGTGTTCCAATCATTGTTCTACTTGTAGAAAGTTACAATTAATTTCCATTAAAGGATTAACAATGGGGCTCGTAGTTCACTTAAACTTGAAGAACAAAAAATTGGCGAATTGTACTGTTTGGATGCTTTGCATATATGTTTCTTAGACTATATAGAAGCAATATATACATTGATTTCAACCGTCTACCTGTTCCACTCATTGTTCTACTTGTCGCAAGTTACAAATAATTTCCGTTAAAGTGTTAACAATGGGGCTCGTAGTTCACTTAAACTTGAAGATGAAATAATTGGCGAATTGTACTGTTTGGATGCTCTGCATATATGTTTCTTAGATTATATAGAAGCAATATATACAAAGATTTCAACCGTCTACCTGTTCCATTCATTGTTCTGCTTGTCGAAAGCTACAAATAATTTCCGATAACGGATTAACCATTGGGGGTCATTGTTCACTTAAACTTGAAGAACAAAAAATTGGCGAGTTGTACTGTTTGGATGCTTTGCATATATGTTTCGTAGGCTATATAGAAGCAATATATACAATTTTTTCAACCGTCTACATGATCCATTCATTGTTCTACTTGTCGAAAGTTACAAATAATTTCCGTTAAGGGATTAACAATGGGGATCGTAGTTTACTTAAACTTGAAGAACAAAAAATATGCGAATTGTACTGTTTGGATGCTTTGCATATATGTTTCTCATACTATATAAAGCAATATATACAAAGATTTCAACCGTCTACCTGTTCCATTCATTGTTCTACTTGTCGAAAGTTACAAATAATTTCCTTTGAAGGATTAACAATGGGGCTCGTAGTTCACTTAAACTTGAAGAACAAAAAATTGGCGAATGGTACTGTTTGGATGCTTTGCATATATGTTTCTTAGACTATATAGAAGCAATATATACAAAGATTTCAACCGTCTACCTGTTCCATTCATTGTTCTACTTGTCGAAATATAGAAATAATTTCCTATAACGGATTAACCATTGGGGCTCATTGTTCACTTAAACTTGAAGAACAAAAAATTGGCGAATAGTACTGTTTGGATGCTTTGCATATATGTTTCTTAGACTATATAGAAGCAATATATACAATGATTTCAACCGTCTACCTATTCCATTCATTGTTCTACTTGCCGAAATTTACAAATAATTTCCATTAAAGGATTAACAATGGGGCACGTAGTTCACTTAAACTTGAAGAGCAAAAAATTGGCGAATTGTACTGTTTGGACGCTTTGCATATATGTTTCTTGGACTATATAGAAGCAATATATACAATGATTTCAACAGTCTACCTGTCCCATTCATTGTTCTACTTGTCGAAATTTACAAATAATTTCCGATAAAGGATTAACAATGGGGCTCATTGTTCACTTAAACTTGAAGAACAAAAAATTGGCGAATGGTACTGTTTGGATGCTTTGCGTACATGTTTCTTAGACTATATGGAAGCAATATATACAAATATTTCAACCGTCTACCTGTTCCAATCATTGTTCTACTTGTAGAAAGTTACAAATAATTTCCTTTGAAGGATTAACAATGGGGCTCGTAGTTCACTTAAACTTGAAGAACAAAAAATTGGCGAATGGTACTGTTTGGATGCTTTGCATATATGTTTCTTAGACTATATAGAAGCAATATATACAAAGATTTCAACCGTCTACCTGTTCCATTCATTGTTCTACTTGTCGAAATATAGAAATAATTTCCTATAACGGATTAACCATTGGGGCTCATTGTTCACTTAAACTTGAAGAACAAAAAATTGGCGAATAGTACTGTTTGGATGCTTTGCATATATGTTTCTTAGACTATATAGAAGCAATATATACAATGATTTCAACCGTCTACCTATTCCATTCATTGTTCTACTTGCCGAAATTTACAAATAATTTCCATTAAAGGATTAACAATGGGGCACGTAGTTCACTTAAACTTGAAGAGCAAAAAATTGGCGAATTGTACTGTTTGGACGCTTTGCATATATGTTTCTTGGACTATATAGAAGCAATATATACAATGATTTCAACAGTCTACCTGTCCCATTCATTGTTCTACTTGTCGAAATTTACAAATAATTTCCGATAAAGGATTAACAATGGGGCTCATTGTTCACTTAAACTTGAAGAACAAAAAATTGGCGAATGGTACTGTTTGGATGCTTTGCGTACATGTTTCTTAGACTATATGGAAGCAATATATACAAATATTTCAACCGTCTACCTGTTCCAATCATTGTTCTACTTGTAGAAAGTTACAATTAATTTCCGTTAAAGGATTAACAATGGGGCTCGTAGTTCACTTAAACTTGAAGAACAAAAAATTGGCGAATTGTACTGTTTGGATGCTTTGCATATATGTTTCGTAGATTATATAGAAGCAATATATACAATGATTTCAACCGTCTACCTGATCCATTCATTGTTCTACTTGTCGAAATTTACAAATAATTTTTTTAAAGGATTAACAATGGGGCTCATTGTTCACTTAAACTTGAAGAACAAAAAATTGGCGAATGGTACTGTTTGGATGCTTTGCATATATGTTTCTTAGACTATATAGAAGCAATATATACATTGATTTCAACCGTCTACCTGTTCCATTCATTGTTCTACTTATCGGAAGTTACAAATAATTTCCGTTAAAGTATTAACAATGGGGCTCATTGTTCATTTAAACTTGAAGAACAAAAAATTGGCGAATGGTACTGTTTGGATGCTTTGCATATATGTTTCTTAGACTATATAGAAGCAATATATACATTGATTTCAACCGTCTACCTGTTCCATTCATTGTTCTACTTGTCGGAAGTTACAAATAATTTCCGTTAAAGTATTAACAATGGGGTTCGTAGTTCACTAAACTTGAAGATCAAAAAATTGTCGAATTGTACTGTTTGGATGCTTTTCATATATGTTTCTTAGACTATATAGAAGCAATATATACAATGATTTCAACCGTCTACCTGTTCCATTCATTGTTCTACTTGTCGAAAGTTACAAATAATTTCCGTTAAGGGATTAACAATGGGGATCGTAGTTTACTTAAACTTGAAGAACAAAAAATTGGCGAATTGTACTGTTTGGATGATTTGCATATATGTTTCTTAGACTATATAGAAGCAATATATACAAATATTTCAACCGTCTACCTGTTCCAATCATTGTTCTACTTGTAGAAACTTACAATTAATTTCCGTTAAAGGATTAACAATGGGGCTCGTAGTTCACTTAAACTTGAAGAACAAAAAATTGGCGAATTGTACTGTTTGGATGCTTTGCATATATGTTTCGTAGATTATATAGAAGCAATATATACAATGATTTCAACCGTCTACCTGATCCATTCATTGTTCTACTTGTCGAAATTTACAAATAATTTTTTTTAAAGGATTAACAATGGGGCTCATTGTTCACTTTAACTTGAAGAACAAAAAATTGGCGAATGGTACTGCTTGGATGCTTTGCATATATGTTTCTTAGACTATTTGGAAGCAATATACAGAAAGATTTCACCCGTCTACCTGTTCTATTCATTGTTCTACTTGTCGAAATTTACAAATAATTTCCTTTAAAGGATTAACAATGCGGCTCGTAGTTCACTTAAACATGAAGATGAAATAATTGGCGAATTGTACTGTTTGGATGCTTTGCATATATGTTTCGTAGACTATATAGAAGCAATATATACAATGAATTCAATCGTCTACAAGATCCATTCATTGTTCTACTTGTCGAAAGTTACAAATAATTTCCGATAAAGGATTAACAATGGGGCTCATTGTTCACTTAAACTTGAAGAACAAAAAATTGGCGAATGGTACTGTTTGGATGCTTTGCATATATGTTTCTTAGACTATATGGAAGCAATATATACAAAGATTTCAACCGTCTACCTGTTCCATTCATTGTTCTACTTGTCGAAAATTACAAATAATTTCCGATAAAGGATTAACCATTGGGGCTCATTGTTCACTAAACTTGAAGAACAAAAAATTGTCGAATTATACTGTTTGGATGCTTTGCATATATGTTTCTTAGACTAGATAGAAGCAATATATACAATGATTTCAACCGTCTACCTGATCCATTCATTGTTCTACTTGTCGAAATTTACAAATAATTTCCGATAAAGGATTAACCATTGGGGCTCATTGTTCACTTAAACTTGAAGAACAAAAAATTGGCGAATAGTACTGTTTGGATGCTTTGCATATATGTTTCTTAGACTATATAGAAGCAATATATACAATGATTTCAACCGTCTACTATTCCATTCATTGTTCTACTTGTCGAAATTTACAAATAATTTCCTTTAAAGGATTAACAATGGGGCTCATTGTTCACTTAAACTTGAAGAGCAAAAAATTGGCGAATTGTACTGTTTGGACGCTTTGCATATATGTTTCTTGGACTATATAGAAGCAATATATACAATGATTTCAACAGTCTACCTGTCCCATTCATTGTTCTACTTGTCGAAATTTACAAATAATTTCCGATAAAGGATTAACCATTGGGGCTCATTGTTCACTTAAACTTGAAGAACAAAAAATTGGCGAATAGTACTGTTTGGATGCTTTGCATATATGTTTCTTAGACTATATAGAAGCAATATATACAATGATTTCAACCGTCTACTATTCCATTCATTGTTCTACTTGTCGAAATTTACAAATAATTTCCTTTAAAGGATTAACAATGGGGCTCGTAGTTCACTTAAACTTGAAGAACAAAAAATTGGCGAATTGTACTGCTTGGATGCTTTACATATATGTTTCTTAGACTAATTAGACGCAATATATAGAAAGATTTCACCAATCTACCTGTACTATTTATTGTTCTACTTGTAGAAAGTTACAAATAATTTCCATTTCATGATTATCAATGGGGCTCGCTGTTCACTTAAACTTGAAGATCAAAAAATTGGCGGATGTTACTGTTTAGATGCTTTGCATATAGGTTTCTTAGACTATATAGAAGCAACATATACAAAGATTTCAACCGTCTACCTGTTCCATTCATTGTTCTACTTGTCGAAAGTTACAAATAATTTCCGTTAAGGGATTAACAATGGGGATCGTAGTTTACTTAAACTTGAAGAACAAAAAATTGGCGAATGGTACTGTTTGGATGCTTTGCATATATGTTTCTTAGACTATATAGAAGCAATATATACAAAGATTTCAACCGTCTACCTGTTCCATTCATTGTTCTACTTGTCGAAAAATAGAAATAATTTCCTATAACGGATTAACCATTGGGGCTCATTGTTCACTTAAACTTGTAGAACAAAAAATTGGCGAATAGTACTGTTTGGATGCTTTGCATATATGTTTCTTAGACTATATAGAAGCAATATATACAATGATTTCAACCGTCTACCTATTCCATTCATTGTTCTACTTGCCGAAATTTACAAATAATTTCCATTAAAGGATTAACAATGGGGCACGTAGTTCACTTAAACTTGAAGAGCAAAAAATTGGCGAATTGTACTGTTTGGACGCTTTGCATATATGTTTCTTGGACTATATAGAAGCAATATATACAATGATTTCAACAGTCTACCTGTCCCATTCATTGTTCTACTTGTCGAAATTTACAAATAATTTCCGATAAATGATTAACAATGGGGCTCATTGTTCACTTAAACTTGAAGAACAAAAAATTGGCGAATGGTACTGTTTGGATGCTTTGCGTACATGTTTCTTAGACTATATGGAAGCAATATATACAAATATTTCAACCGTCTACCTGTTCCAATCATTGTTCTACTTGTAGAAAGTTACAATTAATTTCCGTTAAAGGATTAACAATGGGGCTCGTAGTTCACTTAAACTTGAAGTACAAAAAATTGGCGAATTGTACTGTTTGGATGCTTTGCATATATGTTTCGTAGATTATATAGAAGCAATATATACAATGATTTCAACCGTCTACCTGATCCATTCATTGTTCTACTTGTCGAAATTTACAAATAATTTTTTTAAAGGATTAACAATGGGGCTCATTGTTCACTTAAACTTGAAGAACAAAAAATTGGCGAATGGTACTGTTTGGATGCTTTGCATATATGTTTCTTAGACTATATAGAAGCAATATATACATTGATTTCAACCGTCTACCTGTTCCATTCATTGTTCTACTTGTCGGAAGTTACAAATAATTTCCGTTAAAGTATTAACAATGGGGCTCATTGTTCATTTAAACTTGAAGAACAAAGAATTGGCGAATGGTACTGTTTGGATGCTTTGCATATATGTTTCTTAGACTATATAGAAGCAATATATACATTGATTTCAACCGTCTACCTGTTCCATTCATTGTTCTACTTGTCGGAAGTTACAAATAATTTCCGTTAAAGTATTAACAATGGGGTTCGTAGTTCACTAAACTTGAAGATCAAAAAATTGTCGAATTGTACTGTTTGGATGCTTTTCATATATGTTTCTTAGTCTATATAGAAGCAATATATACAATGATTTCAACCGTCTACCTGTTCCATTCATTGTTCTACTTGTCGGAAGTTACAAATAATTTCCGTTAAAGTATTAACAATGGGGCTCGTAGTTCACTAAACTTGAAGAACAAAAAATTGTCGAATTGTACTGTTTGGATGCTTTTCATATATGTTTCTTAGACTATATAGAAGCAATATATACAATGATTTCAACCGTCTACCTGTTCCATTCATTGTTCTACTTGTCGAAAGTTACAAATAATTTCCGTTAAGGGATTAACAATGGGGATCGTAGTTTACTTAAACTTGAAGAACAAAAAATATGCGAATTGTACTGTTTGGATGCTTTGCATATATGTTTCTCATACTATATAAAGCAATATATACAAAGATTTCAACCGTCTACCTGTTCCATTCATTGTTCTACTTGTCGAAAGTTACAAATAATTTCCTTTGAAGGATTAACAATGGGGCTCGTAGTTCACTTAAACTTGAAGAACAAAAAATTGGCGAATGGTACTGTTTGGATGCTTTGCATATATGTTTCTTAGACTATATAGAAGCAATATATACAAAGATTTCAACCGTCTACCTGTTCCATTCATTGTTCTACTTGTCGAAATATAGAAATAATTTCCTATAACGGATTAACCATTGGGGCTCATTGTTCACTTAAACTTGAAGAACAAAAAATTGGCGAATAGTACTGTTTGGATGCTTTGCATATATGTTTCTTAGACTATATAGAAGCAATATATACAATGATTTCAACCGTCTACCTATTCCATTCATTGTTCTACTTGCCGAAATTTACAAATAATTTCCATTAAAGGATTAACAATGGGGCACGTAGTTCACTTAAACTTGAAGAGCAAAAAATTGGCGAATTGTACTGTTTGGACGCTTTGCATATATGTTTCTTGGACTATATAGAAGCAATATATACAATGATTTCAACAGTCTACCTGTCCCATTCATTGTTCTACTTGTCGAAATTTACAAATAATTTCCGATAAAGGATTAACAATGGGGCTCATTGTTCACTTAAACTTGAAGAACAAAAAATTGGCGAATGGTACTGTTTGGATGCTTTGCGTACATGTTTCTTAGACTATATGGAAGCAATATATACAAATATTTCAACCGTCTACCTGTTCCAATCATTGTTCTACTTGTAGAAAGTTACAATTAATTTCCGTTAAAGGATTAACAATGGGGCTCGTAGTTCACTTAAACTTGAAGAACAAAAAATTGGCGAATTGTACTGTTTGGATGCTTTGCATATATGTTTCGTAGATTATATAGAAGCAATATATACAATGATTTCAACCGTCTACCTGATCCATTCATTGTTCTACTTGTCGAAATTTACAAATAATTTTTTTAAAGGATTAACAATGGGGCTCATTGTTCACTTAAACTTGAAGAACAAAAAATTGGCGAATGGTACTGTTTGGATGCTTTGCATATATGTTTCTTAGACTATATAGAAGCAATATATACATTGATTTCAACCGTCTACCTGTTCCATTCATTGTTCTACTTATCGGAAGTTACAAATAATTTCCGTTAAAGTATTAACAATGGGGCTCATTGTTCATTTAAACTTGAAGAACAAAAAATTGGCGAATGGTACTGTTTGGATGCTTTGCATATATGTTTCTTAGACTATATAGAAGCAATATAACATTGATTTCAACCGTCTACCTGTTCCATTCATTGTTCTACTTGTCGGAAGTTACAAATAATTTCCGTTAAAGTATTAACAATGGGGTTCGTAGTTCACTAAACTTGAAGATCAAAAAATTGTCGAATTGTACTGTTTGGATGCTTTTCATATATGTTTCTTAGACTATATAGAAGCAATATATACAATGATTTCAACCGTCTACCTGTTCCATTCATTGTTCTACTTGTCGAAAGTTACAAATAATTTCCGTTAAGGGATTAACAATGGGGATCGTAGTTTACTTAAACTTGAAGAACACGAAATTGGCGAATTGTACTGTTTGGATGCTTTGCATATATGTTTCTTAGACTATATAGAAGCAATATATACAAAGATTTCAACCGTCTACCTGTTCCATTCATTGTTCTACTTGTCGAAAGTTACAAATAATTTCCTTTAAAGGATTAACAATGGGGCTCGTTGTTCACTTAAACTTGAAGAACAATAAATTGGCGAATTCTACTGTTTGGATGCTTTGTATATATGTATCGTAGGTTATATAGAAGCAATATATACAATGATTTCAACCGTCTACCTGATCCATTCATTGTTCTACTTGTCGAAATTTACAAATAATTTCCTTTAAAGGATTAACAATGGGGATCGTAGTTCACTTAAACTTGTAGAACAAAAAATTGGCGAATTGTGCTGTTTGGATGCTTTGCATATGTGTTTCTTAGACTATTTAGAAGCAATATATAGAAAGATTTCACCTGTCTACCTGTACTATTCATTGTTCTACTTCTCGCAAGTTACAAATAATTTCCGTTAAAGGATTAACAATGGGGCTCGTAGTTCACTTAAACTTGAAGAACAAAAAATTGGCGAATGGTACTGTTTGGATGCTTTGCATATATGTTTCTTAGACTATATAGAAGCAATATATACAAAGATTTCAACCGTCTACCTGTTCCATTCATTGTTCTACTTGTCGAAAATTACAAATAATTACCGATAAAAGATTAACCATTGGGGCTCATTGTTCACTTAAACTTGAAGAACAAAAAATTGGCGAATGGTACTGTTTGGATGCATTGCATATATGTTTCGTAGACTATATAGAAGCAATATATACAATGATTTCAACCGTCTACATGATCCATTCATTGTTCTACTTGTCGAAATTTACAAATAATTTCCTTTAAAGGATTAACAATGGGGCTCGTAGTTCAGTTAAACTTGAAGAACAAAAAATTGGCGAGTTGTACTGTTTGGATGCTTTGCATATATGTTTCGTAGGCTATATAGAATCAATATATACAATTTTTTCAACCGTCTACATGATCCATTCATTGTTCTACTTGTCGAAATTTACAAATAATTTCCTTTAAAGGATTAACAATGGGGCTCGTAGTTCAGTTAAACTTGAAGAACAAAAAATTGGCGAATTGTACTGTTTGGATGCTTTGCATATATGTTTCTTAGACTATATAGAAGCAATATATACAAAGATTTCAACCGTCTACCTGTTCCATTCATTGTTCTACTTGTCGAAAGTTACAAATAATTTCCTTTAAAGGATTAACAATGGGGCTCGTTGTTCACTTAAACTTGAAGAACAATAAATTGGCGAATTCTACTGTTTGGATGCTTTGTATATATGTTTCGTAGGTTATATAGAAGCAATATATACAATGATTTCAACCGTCTACCTGATCCATTCATTGTTCTACTTGTCGAAATTTACAAATAATTTCCTTTAAAGGATTAACAATGGGGATCGTAGTTCACTTAAACTTGTAGAACAAAAAATTGGCGAATTGTGCTGTTTGGATGCTTTGCATATGTGTTTCTTAGACTATTTAGAAGCAATATATAGAAAGATTTCACCTGTCTACCTGTACTATTCATTGTTCTACTTCTCGCAAGTTACAAATAATTTCCGTTAAAGGATTAACAATGGGGCTCGTAGTTCACTTAAACTTGAAGAACAAAAAATTGGCGAATGGTACTGTTTGGATGCTTTGCATATATGTTTCTTAGACTATATAGAAGCAATATATACAAAGATTTCAACCGTCTACCTGTTCCATTCATTGTTCTACTTGTCGAAAATTACAAATAATTACCGATAAAAGATTAACCATTGGGGCTCATTGTTCACTTAAACTTGAAGAACAAAAAATTGGCGAATGGTACTGTTTGGATGCATTGCATATATGTTTCGTAGACTATATAGAAGCAATATATACAATGATTTCAACCGTCTACATGATCCATTCATTGTTCTACTTGTCGAAATTTACAAATAATTTCCTTTAAAGGATTAACAATGGGGCTCGTAGTTCAGTTAAACTTGAAGAACAAAAAATTGGCGAGTTGTACTGTTTGGATGCTTTGCATATATGTTTCGTAGGCTATATAGAAGCAATATATACAATTTTTTCAACCGTCTACATGATCCATTCATTGTTCTACTTGTCGAAATTTACAAATAATTTCCTTTAAAGGATTAACAATGGGGCTCGTAGTTCACTTAAACTTGAAGAACAAAAAATTGACGAATTGTACTGTTTGGATGCTTTGCATAGATGTGTTCTTAGACTATTTAGAAGCAATATGTAGAAAGATTTCACCCGTCTACCTGTACTATTCATTGTTCTACTTGTAGAAAGTTACAAATAATTTCTATTCCATGATTATCAATGGGGCTCGCTGTTCACTTAAACTTGAAGATCAAAAAATTGGCGATTGTTACTGTTTAGATGCTTTGCATATATGTTTCTTAGATTATATAGAAGCAATATATACAAAGATTTCAACCGTCTACCAGTTCCATTCATTGCTCTACTTGTCGAAAATTACAAATAATTTCCGATAAAGCATTAACCATTGGGGCTCATTGTTCACTTACACTTGAAAAACAAAAAATTGGCGCATGGTACTGTTTGGATGCTTTGCGTACATGTTTCTTAGACTATATGGAAGCAATATATACAAAGATTTCAACCGTCTACGTGTTCCAATCATTGTTCTACTTGTCGAAATTTACAAATAATTTCCTTTAAAGGATTAACAATGGGGCTCGTCGATCACTTAAACTTGAAGAACAAAAAATTGGCGAATGGTACTGTTTGGATGCTTTGCATATATGTTTCTTAGACTATATAGAAGCAATATATACGTTGATTTCAACCGGCTACCTGTTCCATTCATTGTTCTACTTGTCGCAAGTTACAAATAATTTCAGTTAAAGTATTAACAATGGGGCTCGTAGTTCACTTAAAATTGAAGATCAAATAATTGGCGAATTGTACTGTTTGGACGCTTTGCATATATGTTTCTTAGACTATATAGAAGCAATATATATAAAGATTTCAACCGTCTACCTGTTCCATTCATTGTTCGACTTGTCGAAAATTACAAATAATTTCCGATAAAGGATTAACCATTGGGGCTCATTGTACACTTAAACTTGAAGATCAAAAAATTGGCGAATGGTACTGTTTGGATGCTTTGCGTACATGTTTCTTAGACTATATGGAAGCAATATATACAAAGATTTCAACCGTCTACGTGTTCCAATCATTGTTCTACTTGTCGAAATTTACACATAATTTCCGATAAAGGATTAACAATGGGGCTCATTGTTCACTTAAACTTGAAGGACAAAAAATTGGCGAATGGTACTGTTTGGATGCTTTGCGTACATGTTTCTTAGACAATATGGAAGCAATATATACAAGGATTTCAACCGTCTACCTGTTCCATTCATTGGTCTACTTGTCGAAAGTTACAAATAATTTCCGATAAAGGATTAACAATGGGGCTCATTGTTCACTTAAACTTGAAGAACAAAAAATTGGCGAATTGTACTGTTTGGATGCTTTGCATATATGTTTCTTATACTATATAGAAGCAATATATACAAAGATTTCAATCGTCTACCTGTTCCATTCACTGTTCTACTTGTCGAAATTTACAAATAATTTCCATTAAAGGATTAACAATGGGGCTCGTTGTTCACTTAAACTTGAAGAACAAAAAAGTGGCGTATGGTACTGTTTGGATGCTTTGCATATATGTTTCTTAGACTATATAGAAGCAACATATACAAAGATTTCAACCGTCTACGTGTTCCAATCATTGTTCTACTTGTAGAAAGTTACAATTAATTTCCATTAAAGGATTAACAATGGGGCTCGTAGTTCACTTAAACTTGAAGAACAAAAAATTGGCGAATTGTACTGTTTGGATGCTTTGCATATATGTTTCTTAGACTATATAGAAGCAATATATACATTGATTTCAACCGTCTACCTGTTCCACTCATTGTTCTACTTGTCGCAAGTTACAAATAATTTCCGTTAAAGTGTTAACAATGGGGCTCGTAGTTCACTTAAACTTGAAGATGAAATAATTGGCGAATTGTACTGTTTGGATGCTCTGCATATATGTTTCTTAGATTATATAGAAGCAATATATACAAAGATTTCAACCGTCTACCTGTTCCATTCATTGTTCTGCTTGTCGAAAGCTACAAATAATTTCCGATAACGGATTAACCATTGGGGGTCATTGTTCACTTAAACTTGAAGAACAAAAAATTGGCGAGTTGTACTGTTTGGATGCTTTGCATATATGTTTCGTAGGCTATATAGAAGCAATATATACAATTTTTTCAACCGTCTACATGATCCATTCATTGTTCTACTTGTCGAAAGTTACAAATAATTTCCGTTAAGGGATTAACAATGGGGATCGTAGTTTACTTAAACTTGAAGAACAAAAAATATGCGAATTGTACTGTTTGGATGCTTTGCATATATGTTTCTCATACTATATAAAGCAATATATACAAAGATTTCAACCGTCTACCTGTTCCATTCATTGTTCTACTTGTCGAAAGTTACAAATAATTTCCTTTGAAGGATTAACAATGGGGCTCGTAGTTCACTTAAACTTGAAGAACAAAAAATTGGCGAATGGTACTGTTTGGATGCTTTGCATATATGTTTCTTAGACTATATAGAAGCAATATATACAAAGATTTCAACCGTCTACCTGTTCCATTCATTGTTCTACTTGTCGAAATATAGAAATAATTTCCTATAACGGATTAACCATTGGGGCTCATTGTTCACTTAAACTTGAAGAACAAAAAATTGGCGAATAGTACTGTTTGGATGCTTTGCATATATGTTTCTTAGACTATATAGAAGCAATATATACAATGATTTCAACCGTCTACCTATTCCATTCATTGTTCTACTTGCCGAAATTTACAAATAATTTCCATTAAAGGATTAACAATGGGGCACGTAGTTCACTTAAACTTGAAGAGCAAAAAATTGGCGAATTGTACTGTTTGGACGCTTTGCATATATGTTTCTTGGACTATATAGAAGCAATATATACAATGATTTCAACAGTCTACCTGTCCCATTCATTGTTCTACTTGTCGAAATTTACAAATAATTTCCGATAAAGGATTAACAATGGGGCTCATTGTTCACTTAAACTTGAAGAACAAAAAATTGGCGAATGGTACTGTTTGGATGCTTTGCGTACATGTTTCTTAGACTATATGGAAGCAATATATACAAATATTTCAACCGTCTACCTGTTCCAATCATTGTTCTACTTGTAGAAAGTTACAAATAATTTCCTTTGAAGGATTAACAATGGGGCTCGTAGTTCACTTAAACTTGAAGAACAAAAAATTGGCGAATGGTACTGTTTGGATGCTTTGCATATATGTTTCTTAGACTATATAGAAGCAATATATACAAAGATTTCAACCGTCTACCTGTTCCATTCATTGTTCTACTTGTCGAAATATAGAAATAATTTCCTATAACGGATTAACCATTGGGGCTCATTGTTCACTTAAACTTGAAGAACAAAAAATTGGCGAATAGTACTGTTTGGATGCTTTGCATATATGTTTCTTAGACTATATAGAAGCAATATATACAATGATTTCAACCGTCTACCTATTCCATTCATTGTTCTACTTGCCGAAATTTACAAATAATTTCCATTAAAGGATTAACAATGGGGCACGTAGTTCACTTAAACTTGAAGAGCAAAAAATTGGCGAATTGTACTGTTTGGACGCTTTGCATATATGTTTCTTGGACTATATAGAAGCAATATATACAATGATTTCAACAGTCTACCTGTCCCATTCATTGTTCTACTTGTCGAAATTTACAAATAATTTCCGATAAAGGATTAACAATGGGGCTCATTGTTCACTTAAACTTGAAGAACAAAAAATTGGCGAATGGTACTGTTTGGATGCTTTGCGTACATGTTTCTTAGACTATATGGAAGCAATATATACAAATATTTCAACCGTCTACCTGTTCCAATCATTGTTCTACTTGTAGAAAGTTACAATTAATTTCCGTTAAAGGATTAACAATGGGGCTCGTAGTTCACTTAAACTTGAAGAACAAAAAATTGGCGAATTGTACTGTTTGGATGCTTTGCATATATGTTTCGTAGATTATATAGAAGCAATATATACAATGATTTCAACCGTCTACCTGATCCATTCATTGTTCTACTTGTCGAAATTTACAAATAATTTTTTTAAAGGATTAACAATGGGGCTCATTGTTCACTTAAACTTGAAGAACAAAAAATTGGCGAATGGTACTGTTTGGATGCTTTGCATATATGTTTCTTAGACTATATAGAAGCAATATATACATTGATTTCAACCGTCTACCTGTTCCATTCATTGTTCTGCTTGTCGCAAGTTACAAATAATTTCCGTTAAAGTATTAACAATGGGGCTCGTAGTTCACTTAAACATGAAGATGAAATAATTGGCGAATTGTACTGTTTGGATGCTTTGCATATATGTTTCTTAGACTATTTATAAGCAATATATAGAAAGATTTCACCCGTCTACCTGTACTATTCATTGTTCTACTTGTAGAAAGTTACAAATAATTTCCATTACATGATTATCAATGGGGCTCGCTGTTCACTTAAACTTGAAGATCAAAAAATTGGCGATTGTTACTGTTTAGATGCTTTGCATATATGTTTCTTAGATTATATAGAAGCAATATATACAAGGATTTCAACCGTCTACCTGTTCCATTCATTGTTCTACTTGTCGAAAATTACAAATAATTTCCGATAAAGTATTAACCATTGGGGCTCATTGTTCACTTAAACTTGAAGAACAAACAATTCGCGAATGGTACTGTTTGGATGCTTTGCATATATGTTTCTTAGATTATATAGAAGCAATATATACAAAGATTTCAACCGTCTACCTGTTCCATTTATTGTTCTACTTGTCGAAATTTACAAATAATTTCCTTTAAAGGATTAACAATGGGGCTCGTTGTTCACTTAAACTTGAAGAACAATAAATTGGCGAATTGTACTGTTTGGATGCTTTGCATATATGTTTCTTAGACTATATAGGCGCAATATATACAAGGATTTCAACCGTCTACCTGTTCCATTCATTGTTCTACTTGCCGAAAGTTACAAATAATTACGGATAAAGTATTAACCATTGGTGCTCATTGTTCACTTAAACTTGAAGAACAAAAAATTGGCGAATGGTACTGTTTGGATGCTTTGCATATATGTTTCTTAGACTATATAGAAGCAATATATACAAAGATTTCAACCGTCTACCTTTTCCATTCATTGTTCTACTTGTCGAAAGTTACAAATAATTTCCGATAACGGATTAACCATTGGGGCTCATTGTTCACATAAACTTGAAGAACCAAAAATCGTCGAATTGTACTGTTTGGATGCTTTGCATAAATGTTTCTTAGACTATATAGAAGCAATATATACAAAGATTTCAACCATCTACCTGTTCCATTCATTGTTCTACTTGTCGAAAGTTACAAATAATTTCCGTTAAGGGATTAACAATGGGGATCGTAGTTTACTTAAACTTGAAGAACAAAAAATTGGCGAATTGTACTGTTTGGATGCTTTGCATAAATGTTTCTTAGACTATATAGAAGCAATATATACAATGATTTCAACAGTCTACCTGTTCCATTCATTGTTCTACTTGTCGAAATTTACAAATAATTTCCTTTAAAGGATTAACAATGGGGCTCGTAGTTCAATTAAACTTGGAAAACCAAAAATTGGCGAATTGTACTGTTTGGATGCATTGCATATATGTTTCTTAGACTATATGGAAGCAATATATACAAAGATTTCAACCGTCCACGTGTTCCAATCATTGTTCTACTTGTCGAAATTTACAAATAATTTCCGATAAAGGATTAACAATGGGGCTCGTAGTTCACTTAAACTTGAAGAACAAAAAATTGGCGAATGGTACTGTTTGGATGCTTTGCATATATGTTTCTTAGACTATACGGAAGCAATATATACAAATATTTCAACCGTCTACCTGTTCCATTCATTGTTCTACATGTCGAAAGTTACAAATAATTTCCGTTTCATGATTATCAATGGGGCTCGTTGTTCACTTAAACTTGAAGAACAAAAAATTGGCGAATGGTACTGTTTGGATGCTTTGCATATATGTTTCTTAGACTATATAGAAGCAATATATACATTGATTTCAACCGTCTACCTGTTCCATTCATTGTTCTACTTGTCGAAAGTTACAAATAATTTCCGTTAAGGGATTAACAATGGGGATCGTAGTTTACTTAAACTTGAAGAACAAAAAATTGGCGAATGGTACTGTTTGGATGCTTTGCATATATGTTTCTTAGATTATATGGAAGCAATATATACAAAGATTTCAACCGTCTGCGTGTTCCAATCATTGTTCTACTTGTAGAAAGTTACAATTAATTTCCGTTAAAGGATTAACAATGGGGCTCGTAGTTCACTTAAACTTGAAGAACAAAAAATTGGCGAATGGTACTGTTTGGATGCTTTGCGTACATGTTTCTTAGACTATATGGAAGCAATATATAAAAAGATTTCAACCGTCTACGTGTTCCATTCATTGTTCTACTTGCCGAAATTTACAAATAATTTCCTTTAAAGGATTAACAATGGGGCTCGTAGTTCACTTAAACTTGAAGAACAAAAAATTGGCGAATGGTACAGTTTGGATGCTTTGCATATATGTTTCTTAGGTTATATAGAAGCAATATATACAAAGATTTCAACCGTTTACATGTTCCATTCATTGTCCTACTTGTCGAAAATTACAAATAATTTCCGATAAAGGATTAACCATTGGGGCTCATTGTTCACTTAAACATGAAGAACAAAAAATTGGCGATTGGTAGTGTTTGGATGCTTTGCGTACATGTTTCTTAGACTATATGGAAGCAATATATACAAAGATTTCAACCGTCTACCTGTTCCATTCACTGTTCTACTTGTCGAAAGTTACAAATAATTTCCTTTAAAGGATTAACAATGGGGCTCGTAGTTCACTTAAACTTGAGGAACAAAAAATTGGCGAATGGTACTGTTTGGATGCTTTGCATAAATGTTTCTTAGACTATATAGAAGCAATATATACAAAGATTTCAACCATCTACCTGTTCCATTCATTGTTCTACTTGTCGAAAGTTACAAATAATTTCCGTTAAGGGATTAACAATGGGGATCGTAGTTTACTTAAACTTGAAGAACAAAAAATTGGCGAATTGTACTGTTTGGATGCTTTGCATAAATGTTTCTTAGACTATATAGAAGCAATATATACAATGATTTCAACAGTCTACCTGTTCCATTCATTGTTCTACTTGTCGAAATTTACAAATAATTTCCTTTAAAGGATTAACAATGGGGCTCGTAGTTCAATTAAACTTGGAAAACCAAAAATTGGCGAATTGTACTGTTTGGATGCATTGCATATATGTTTCTTAGACTATATGGAAGCAATATATACAAAGATTTCAACCGTCCACGTGTTCCAATCATTGTTCTACTTGTCGAAATTTACAAATAATTTCCGATAAAGGATTAACAATGGGGCTCGTAGTTCACTTAAACTTGAAGAACAAAAAATTGGCGAATGGTACTGTTTGGATGCTTTGCATATATGTTTCTTAGACTATACGGAAGCAATATATACAAATATTTCAACCGTCTACCTGTTCCATTCATTGTTCTACATGTCGAAAGTTACAAATAATTTCCGTTTCATGATTATCAATGGGGCTCGTTGTTCACTTAAACTTGAAGAACAAAAAATTGGCGAATGGTACTGTTTGGATGCTTTGCATATATGTTTCTTCGACTATATGGAAGCAATATATACAAAGATTTCAACCGTCTACGTGTTCCAATCATTGTTCTACTTGTAGAAAGTTACAATTAATTTCCGTTAAAGGATTAACAATGGGGCTCGTAGTTCACTTAAACTTGAGGAACAAAAAATTGGCGAATGGTACTGTTTGGATGCTTTGCATAAATGTTTCTTAGACTATATAGAAGCAATATATACAAAGATTTCAACCATCTACCTGTTCCATTCATTGTTCTACTTGTCGAAAGTTACAAATAATTTCCGTTAAGGGATTAACAATGGGGATCGTAGTTTACTTAAACTTGAAGAACAAAAAATTGGCGAATTGTACTGTTTGGATGCTTTGCATAAATGTTTCTTAGACTATATAGAAGCAATATATACAATGATTTCAACAGTCTACCTGTTCCATTCATTGTTCTACTTGTCGAAATTTACAAATAATTTCCTTTAAAGGATTAACAATGGGGCTCGTAGTTCAATTAAACTTGGAAAACCAAAAATTGGCGAATTGTACTGTTTGGATGCATTGCATATATGTTTCTTAGACTATATGGAAGCAATATATACAAAGATTTCAACCGTCCACGTGTTCCAATCATTGTTCTACTTGTCGAAATTTACAAATAATTTCCGATAAAGGATTAACAATGGGGCTCGTAGTTCACTTAAACTTGAAGAACAAAAAATTGGCGAATGGTACTGTTTGGATGCTTTGCATATATGTTTCTTAGACTATACGGAAGCAATATATACAAATATTTCAACCGTCTACCTGTTCCATTCATTGTTCTACATGTCGAAAGTTACAAATAATTTCCGTTTCATGATTATCAATGGGGCTCGTTGTTCACTTAAACTTGAAGAACAAAAAATTGGCGAATGGTACTGTTTGGATGCTTTGCATATATGTTTCTTCGACTATATAGAAGCAATATATACATTGATTTCAACCGTCTACCTGTTCCATTCATTGTTCTACTTGTCGAAAGTTACAAATAATTTCCGTTAAGGGATTAACAATGGGGATCGTAGTTTACTTAAACTTGAAGAACAAAAAATTGGCGAATGGTACTGTTTGGATGCTTTGCATATATGTTTCTTAGACTATATGGAAGCAATATATACAAAGATTTCAACCGTCTGCGTGTTCCAATCATTGTTCTACTTGTAGAAAGTTACAATTAATTTCCGTTAAAGGATTAACAATGGGGCTCGTAGTTCACTTAAACTTGAAGAACAAAAAATTGGCGAATGGTACTGTTTGGATGCTTTGCGTACATGTTTCTTAGACTATATGGAAGCAATATATACAAAGATTTCAACCGTTTACATGTTCCATTCATTGTCCTACTTGTCGAAAATTACAAATAATTTCCGATAAAGGATTAACCATTGGGGCTCATTGTTCACTTAAACATGAAGAACAAAAAATTGGCGATTGGTAGTGTTTGGATGCTTTGCGTACATGTTTCTTAGACTATATGGAAGCAATATATACAAAGATTTCAACCGTCTACGTGTTCCAATCATTGTTCTACTTGTCGAAATTTACAAATAATTTCCTTTAAAGGATTAACAATGGGGCTCGTTGTTCACTTAAACTTGAAGAACAATAAATTGGCGAATTGTACTGTTTGGATGCTTTGCATATTTGTTTCTTACACTAGATGGAAGCAATATATACAAAGATTTCAACCGTCCACCTGTTCCATTCATTGTTCTACTTGTCGAAAGTTACAAATAATTTCCGATAAAGGATTAAAAATGGGGCTCATTGTTCACTTAACCTTTAAGAACAAAAAATTAGCGAATGGTTCTGTTTGGATGCTTTGCATATATGTTTCTTAGATTATATAGAAGCAATATATACAAAGATTTCAACCGTCTACGTGTCTCAATCATTGTTCTACTTGTAGAAAGTTACAATTAATTTCCGTTAAAGGATTAACAATGGGGCTCATTGTTCACTTAAACTTGAAGAACAAAAAATTGGCGAATGGTACTCTTTGGATGCTTTGCATATATGTTTCTAAGACTATATAGAAGCAATATATACAATGATTTCAACCGTCTACCTGTTCCATTCATTGTTCTACTTGTCGAAATTTACAAATAATTTCCTTTACAGGATTAACAATGGGGCTCGTAGTTCACTTAAACTTGAAGAACAAAAAATTGGCGAATGGTACTGTTTGGATGCTTTGCATATATGTTTCTTAGACTATATAGAAGCAACATATAGAAAGATTTCACCCGTCTACCAGTTCTATTCATTGTTCTACTTGTAGAAAGTTACAAATAATTTCCGTTTCATGATTATCAATGGGGCTTGTTGTTCACTTAAACTTGATGAACAAAAAATTAGCGAATGGTACTGTTTGGATGCTTTGCATATAAGTTTATTAGACTATATAGAAGCAATATATACAAAGATTTCAACCGTCTACCTGATCCATACATTGTTCTACTTGTCGAAAGTTACAAATAATTTCCGTTAAAGGATTAACCATTGGGGCACATTGTTCACTTAAACTTGAAGAACAAAAAATTGGCGAATTGTACTGTTTGGATGCTTTGCATATATGTTTCTTAGACTATATAGAAGCAATATATACAAAGATTTCAACCGTCTACCTGTTCCATTCATTGTTCTACTTGACGAAAGTTACCAATAATTTCCGATAAAGGATTAACCATTGGGGCTCATTGTTCACTTAAACTTGAAGAACAAAAAATTGGCGAATTGTACTGTTTGGATGCTTTGCATATATGTTTCTTAGACTATATGGAAGCAATATATACAAAGATTTCAACCGTCCACGTGTTCCAATCATTGTTCTACTCGTCGAAATTTACAAATAATTTCGGATAAAGTATTAATGTTTGGACGCTTTGCATATATGTTTCTTAGACTATATAGAAGCAATATATACAAGGATTTCAACCGTCTACCTGTTCCATTCATTGTTCTACTTGTCGAAAGTTACAAATAATTACCGATAAAGGATTAACAATGGAGCTCAATTTTCACTTAACCTTGAAGAACAAAAAATTGGCGAATGGTACTGTTTGGATGCTTTGCATATATGTTTCTTAGACTATACGGAAGCAATATATACAAAGATTTCAACCGTCTACGTGTTCCAATAGTTGTTCTACTTGTCGAAATTTACAAATAATTTCCTTTAAAGGATTAACAATGGGGCTCGTTGTTCACTTAAACTTGAAGAACAATAAATTGGCGAATTGTACTATTTGGATGCTTTGCATATTTGTTTCTTACACTAGATGGAAGCAATATATACAAAGATTTCAACCGTCTACCTGTTCCATTCATTGTTCTACTTGTCGAAAGTTACAAATAATTTCCGATAAAGGATTAACAATGGGGCTCATTGTTCACTTAACCTTTAAGAACAAAAAATTCGCGAATGGTTCTGTTTGGATGCTTTGCATATATGTTTCTTAGATTATATAGAAGCAATATATACAAAGATTTCAACCGTCTACGTGTCCCAATCATTGTTCTACTTGTAGAAAGTTACAATTAATTTCCGTTAAAGGATTAACAATGGGGCTCGTAGTTCACTTAAACTTGAAGAACAAAAAATTGGCGAATGGTACTGTTTGGATGCTTTGCATATATGTTTCTTAGACTATATAGAAGCAACATATAGAAAGATTTCACCCGTCTACCAGTTCTATTCATTGTTCTACTTGTAGAAAGTTACAAATAATTTCCGTTTCATGATTATCAATGGGGCTCGTTGTTCACTTAAACTTGAAGAACAAAAAATTGGCGAATGGTACTGTTTGGATGCTTTGCATATATGTTTCTTAGACTATATAGAAGCAATATTTGCAAAGATTTCAACCGGCTACCTGTTCAATTCATTATTCTACTTGTCGCAAGTTACAAATAATTTCCGTTAAAGTATTAACAATGGGGCTCGTAGTTCACTTAAACTTGAAGATCAAATAATTGGCGAATTGTACTGTGTGGACGCTTTGCATATATGTTTCTTAGACTATATAGAAGCAATATATACAAGGATTTCAACCGTCTACCTGTTCCATTCATTGTTCTACTTGTCGAAAGTTACAAATAATTACCGATAAAGGATTAACAATGGAGCTCAATTTTCACTTAACCTTGAAGAACAAAAAATTGGCGAATGGTACTGTTTGGATGCTTTGCATATATGTTTCTTAGACTATACGGAAGCAATATATACAAAGATTTCAACCGTCTACGTGTTCCAATAGTTGTTCTACTTGTCGAAATTTACAAATAATTTCCTTTAAAGGATTAACAATGGGGCTCGTTGTTCACTTAAACTTGAAGAACAATAAATTGGCGAATTGTACTATTTGGATGCTTTGCATATTTGTTTCTTACACTAGATGGAAGCAATATATACAAAGATTTCAACCGTCTACCTGTTCCATTCATTGTTCTACTTGTCGAAAGTTACAAATAATTTCCGATAAAGGATTAACAATGGGGCTCATTGTTCACTTAACCTTTAAGAACAAAAAATTCGCGAATGGTTCTGTTTGGATGCTTTGCATATATGTTTCTTAGATTATATAGAAGCAATATATACAAAGATTTCAACCGTCTACGTGTCCCAATCATTGTTCTACTTGTAGAAAGTTACAATTAATTTCCGTTAAAGGATTAACAATGGGGCTCGTAGTTCACTTAAACTTGAAGAACAAAAAATTGGCGAATGGTACTGTTTGGATGCTTTGCATATATGTTTCTTAGACTATATAGAAGCAACATATAGAAAGATTTCACCCGTCTACCAGTTCTATTCATTGTTCTACTTGTAGAAAGTTACAAATAATTTCCGTTTCATGATTATCAATGGGGCTCGTTGTTCACTTAAACTTGAAGAACAAAAAATTGGCGAATGGTACTGTTTGGATGCTTTGCATATATGTTTCTTAGACTATATAGAAGCAATATTTACAAAGATTTCAACCGGCTACCTGTTCAATTCATTATTCTACTTGTCGCAAGTTACAAATAATTTCCGTTAAAGTATTAACAATGGGGCTCGTAGTTCACTTAAACTTGAAGATCAAATAATTGGCGAATTGTACTGTTTGGACGCTTTGCATATATGTTTCTTAGACTATATAGAAGCAATATATACAAGGATTTCAACCGTCTACCTGTTCCATTCATTGTTCTACTTGTCGAAAGTTACAAATAATTACCGATAAAGGATTAACAATGGGGCTCGTTGTTCACTTAAACTTGAAGAACAAAAAATTGGCGAATTGTACTGTTTGGATGCTTTGCATATATGTTTCTTAGACTATATAGAAGCAATATATATAAAGACTTCACCCGTCTACCTGTACTATTCATTGTTCTACTTGTAGAAAGTTACAAATAATTTCCATTTCATGATTATCAATGGAGCTCGCTGTTCACTTAAACTTGAAGATCAAAAAATTGGCGAATGGTACTGTTTGGATGCTTTGCGTACATGTTTCTTAGACTATATAGAAGCAATATATACAATGATTTCAACCGTCTACCTGTTCCATTCATTGTTCTACTTGTCGATATTTACAAATAATTTCCTTTAAAGGATTAACAATGGGGCTCGTTCTTCACTTAAACTTGAAGAACAATAAATTGGCGAATTGTACTGTTTGGATGCTTTGCATATATGTTTCTTAGACTATATAGAAGCAATATATAGAAAGATTTCAACCGTCTACCTGTTCTATTCATTGTTATATTTGTAGAAAGTTACAAATAATTTCCTTTTCATGATTATCAATGGGGCTCGTTGTTCACTTAAACTTGAAGAACAAAAAATTGGCGAATGGTACTGTTTGGATGCTTTGCATATATGTTTCTTAGACTATATAGAAGCAATATATAGAAAGATTTCAACCGTCTACCTGTTCTATTCATTGTTATACTTGTAGAAAGTTACAAATAATTTCCTTTTCATGATTATCAATGGGGCTCGTTGTTCACTTAAACTTGAAGAACAAAAAATTGGCGTATCGTACTGTTTGGATGCTTTGCATATATGTTTCTTAGACTATATAGAAGCAATATATACAAAGATTTCAACAGTCTAACTGTTCTATTCATTGTTCTATTTGAAGAAAGTTACAAATAATTTCCCTTTCATGATTATCAATGGGGCTCGTTGTTCACTTAAACTTGAAGAACAAAAAATTTGCGAAATGTACTGTTTGGATGCTTTGAATATATGTTTCTTAGAATATATAGAAGCAACATATACAAAGATTTCAACCGTCTACCTGTTCCATTCATTGTTCTACTTGTCAAAAGTTACAAATAATTTCCGATAAAGGATCAACAATGGGGCTCATTGTTCACTTAAACTTGAGGAACAAAAAATTGGCGAATGGTACTGTTTGGATGCTTTGCGTACATGTTTCTTAGACTATATAGAAGCAATATATACAAAGTTTTCAACCGTCTACCTGTTCCATTCATTGTTCTACTTGTCGAAAGTTACAAATAATTTCCGATAAAGGATTAACAATGGGGCTCAATTTTCACTTAACCTTGAAGAACAAAAAATTGGCGAATGGTACTGTTTGGATGCTTTGCATATATGTTTCTTAGACTATATAGAAGCAATATATACAAAGATTTCAACCGTCTACCTGTTCCATTCATTGTTCTACTTGTCGAAAGTTACATATAATTTCCGTTGGTGGATTAACAACGGGGCTCGTAGTTCACTTAAACTTGATGAACAAAAAATTGGCGAATGGTACTGCTTGGGTGCTTTGCATATATGTTTATTAGACTATATAGATGTAATATATACAATGATTTCAACCGTCTACCTGTTCCATTCATTGTTCTAATTGTAGAAAATTACAATTAATTTCCGTTAAAGGATTAACAATGGGGCTCGTAGTTCACTTAAACTTTAAGAACAAAAAATTGGCGAATGGTACTGTTTGGATGCTTTGCATATATGTTTCTTAGACTATATAGAAGCAATATATACATTGATTTCAACCGGCTACCTGTTCAATTCATTATTCTACTTGTCGCAAGTTACAAATAATTTCCGTTAAAGTATTAACAATGGGGCTCGGAGTTCACTTAAACTTGAAGATCAAATAATTGGCGAATTGTACTGTTTGGACGCTTTGCATATATGTTTCTTAGACTATATAGAAGCAATATATACAAGGATTTCAACCGTCTACCTGTTCCATTCATTGTTCTACTTGTCGAAAGTTACAAATAATTACCGATAAAGGATTAACAATGGAGCTCGCTGTTCACTTAAACTTGAAGATCAAAAAATTGGCGAATTGTACTGTTTGGATGCTTTGCATATATGTTTCTTAGACTATATAGAAACAATATATACAATGATATCAACAGTCTACCTTTTCCATTCATTGTTCTACTTGTCGAAATTTACAAACAATTTCCGTTAAAGGATTAACATTGGGGATCGTAGTTCACTTAAACTTGAAGAACAAATAATTGGCGAATTGTACTGTTTGGAAGCTTTGCATAACTGTATCTTAGACTATATAGAAGCAATATATACAAAGATTTCAACAGTCTAACTGATCTATTCATTGTTCTATTTGTAGAAAGTTACAAATAATTTCCCTTTCATGATTATCAATGGGGCTCGTTGTTCACTTAAACTTGAAGAACAATAAATTCGCGAATGGTACTGTTTGGATGCTTTGCATATATGTTTCTTAGACTATATAGAAGCAATATATACAAAGATTTCAACCGTCTACCCGTTCCATTCATTGTTCTATTTGTCGAAAGTTACAAATAATTTCCGATAAAGGATTAACCATTGGGGCTCATTGTTCACTTAAACTTGAAGAACAAAAAATTGGCGAATTGTACTGTTTGGATGCTTTGCATATATGTTTCTTAGACTATATAGAAGCAATATATAGAAAGATTTCAACCGTCTACCTGTTCTATTCATTGTTATACTTGTAGAAAGTTACAAATAATTTCCTTTTCATGATTATCAATGGGGCTCGTTGTTCACTTAAACTTGAAGAACAAAAAATTGGCGAATGGTACTGTTTGGATGCTTTGCATATATGTTTCTTAGACTATATAGAAGCAATATATACAATGATTTCAACCGTCTACCTGTTCCATTCATTGTTCTACTTGTCGATATTTACAAATAATTTCCTTTAAAGGATTAACAATGGGGCTCGTTGTTCACTTAAACTTGAAGAACAATAAATTGGCGAATTGTACTGTTTGGATGCTTTGCATATATGTTTCTTAGACTATATAGAAGCAATATATAGAAAGATTTCAACCGTCTACCTGTTCTATTCATGGTTATACTTGTAGAAAGTTACATATAATTTCCGTTGGTGGATTAACAACGGGGCTCGTAGTTCACTTAAACTTGATGAACAAAAAATTGGCGAATGGTACTGCTTGGGTGCTTTGCATATATGTTTATTAGACTATATAGATGTAATATATACAATGATTTCAACCGTCTACCTGTTCCATTCATTGTTCTAATTGTAGAAAATTACAATTAATTTCCGTTAAAGGATTAACAATGGGGCTCGTAGTTCACTTAAACTTTAAGAACAAAAAATTGGCGAATGGTACTGTTTGGATGCTTTGCATATATGTTTCTTAGACTATATAGAAGCAATATATACATTGATTTCAACCGGCTACCTGTTCAATTCATTATTCTACTTGTCGCAAGTTACAAATAATTTCCGTTAAAGTATTAACAATGGGGCTCGGAGTTCACTTAAACTTGAAGATCAAATAATTGGCGAATTGTACTGTTTGGACGCTTTGCATATATGTTTCTTAGACTATATAGAAGCAATATATACAAGGATTTCAACCGTCTACCTGTTCCATTCATTGTTCTACTTGTCGAAATTTACAAATAATTACCGATAAAGGATTAACAATGGAGCTCGCTGTTCACTTAAACTTGAAGATCAAAAAATTGGCGAATTGTACTGTTTGGATGCTTTGCATATATGTTTCTTAGACTATATAGAAACAATATATACAATGATATCAACAGTCTACCTTTTCCATTCATTGTTCTACTTGTCGAAATTTACAAACAATTTCCGTTAAAGGATTAACATTGGGGATCGTAGTTCACTTAAACTTGAAGAACAAATAATTGGCGAATTGTACTGTTTGGAAGCTTTGCATAACTGTATCTTAGACTATATAGAAGCAATATATACAAAGATTTCAACAGTCTAACTGATCTATTCATTGTTCTATTTGTAGAAAGTTACAAATAATTTCCCTTTCATGATTATCAATGGGGCTCGTTGTTCACTTAAACTTGAAGAACAATAAATTCGCGAATGGTACTGTTTGGATGCTTTGCATATATGTTTCTTAGACTATATAGAAGCAATATATACAAAGATTTCAACCGTCTACCCGTTCCATTCATTGTTCTATTTGTCGAAAGTTACAAATAATTTCCGATAAAGGATTAACCATTGGGGCTCATTGTTCACTTAAACTTGAAGAACAAAAAATTGGCGAATTGTACTGTTTGGATGCTTTGCATATATGTTTCTTAGACTATATAGAAGCAATATATAGAAAGATTTCAACCGTCTACCTGTTCTATTCATTGTTATACTTGTAGAAAGTTACAAATAATTTCCTTTTCATGATTATCAATGGGGCTCGTTGTTCACTTAAACTTGAAGAATAAAAAATTGGCGAATGGTACTGTTTGGATGCTTTGCATATATGTTTCTTAGACTATATAGAAGCAATATATACAATGATTTCAACCGTCTACCTGTTCCATTCATTGTTCTACTTGTCGATATTTACAAATAATTTCCTTTAAAGGATTAACAATGGGGCTCGTTGTTCACTTAAACTTGAAGAACAATAAATTGGCGAATTGTACTGTTTGGATGCTTTGCATATATGTTTCTTAGACTATATAGAAGCAATATATAGAAAGATTTCAACCGTCTACCTGTTCTATTCATTGTTATACTTGTAGAAAGTTACAAATAATTTCCTTTTCATGATTATCAATGGGGCTCGTTGTTCACTTAAACTTGAAGAACAAAAAATTGGCGAATCGTACTGTTTGGATGCTTTGCATATATGTTTCTTAGACTATATAGAAGCAATATATACAAAGATTTCAACAGTCTAACTGTTCTATTCATTGTTCTATTTGAAGAAAGTTACAAATAATTTCCCTTTCATGATTATCAATGGGGCTCGTTGTTCACTTAAACTTGAAGAACAAAAAATTGGCGAAATGTACTGTTTGGATGCTTTGCATATATGTTTCTTAGAATATATAGAAGCAACATATACAAAGATTTCAACCGTCTACCTGTTCCATTCATTGTTCTACTTGTCGAAAGTTACAAATAATTTCCGATAAAGGATAAACAATGGGGCTCATTGTTCACTTAAACTTGAGGAACAAAAAATTGGCGAATGCTACTGTTTGGATGCTTTGGATATATGTTTCTTAGACTATATAGAAGCAATATATACAAAGATTTCAACCGTCTACCTGTTCCATTCATTGTTCTACTTGTCGAAAGTTACATATAATTTCCGTTGGTGGATTAACAACGGGGCTCGTAGTTCACTTAAACTTTAAGAACAAAAAATTGGCGAATGGTACTGTTTGGATGCTTTGCATATATGTTTCTTAGACTATATAGAAGCAATATATACAAATATTTCAACCGTCTACCTGTTCCATTCATTGTTCTACTTGTCGATATTTACAAATAATTTCCTTTAAAGGATTAACAATGGGGCTCGTTGTTCACTTAAACTTGAAGAACAATAAATTGGCGAATTGTACTGTTTGGATGCTTTGCATATATGTTTCTTAGACTATATAGAAGCAATATATAGAAAGATTTCAACCGTCTACCTGTTCTATTCATTGTTATACTTGTAGAAAGTTACAAATAATTTCCTTTTCATGATTATCAATGGGGCTCGTTGTTCACTTAAACTTGAAGAACAAAAAATTGGCGAATGGTACTGTTTGGATGCTTTGCATATATGTTTCTTAGACTATATAGAAGCAATATATACAATGATTTCAACCGTCTACCTGTTCCATTCATTGTTCTACTTGTCGATATTTAGAAATAATTTCCTTTTCATGATTATCAATGGGCCTCGTTGTTCACTTAAACTTGAAGAACAATAAATTGGCGAATTGTACTGTTTGGATGCTTTGCGTACATGTTTCTTAGACTATATGGAAGCAATATATACGAAGATTTCAACCGTCTACGTGTTCCAATCATTGTTCTACTTGTCGAAATTTACAAATAATTTCCTTTAAAGGATTAACAATGGGGCTCGTTGTTCACTTAAACTTGAAGAACAATAAATTGGCGAATTGTACTGTTTGGATGCTTTGCATATTTGTTTCTTACACTAGATGGAAGCAATATATACAAAGATTTCAACCGTCCACCTGTTCCATTCATTGTTCTACTTGTCGAAAGTTACAAATAATTTCCGATAAAGGATTAAAAATGGGGCTCATTGTTCACTTAACCTTTAAGAACAAAAAATTAGCGAATGGTTCTGTTTGGATGCTTTGCATATATGTTTCTTAGATTATATAGAAGCAATATATACAAAGATTTCAACCGTCTACGTGTCCCAATCATTGTTCTACTTGTAGAAAGTTACAATTAATTTCCGTTAAAGGATTAACAATGGGTCTCATTGTTCACTTACACTTGAAGAACAAAAAATTGGCGAATGGTACTCTTTGGATGCTTTGCATATATGTTTCTAAGACTATATAGAAGCTATATATACAATGATTTCAACCGTCTACCTGTTCCATTCATTGTTCTACTTGTCGAAATTTACAAATAATTTCCTTTACAGGATTAACAATGGGGCTCGTAGTTCACTTAAACTTGAAGAACAAAAAATTGGCGAATGGTACTGTTTGGATGCTTTGCATATATGTTTCTTAGACTATATAGAAGCAACATATAGAAAGATTTCTCCCGTCTACCAGTTCTATTCATTGTTCTACTTGTAGAAAGTTACAAATAATTTCCGTTTCATGATTATCAATGGGGCTTGTTGTTCACTTAAACTTGATGAACAAAAAATTAGCGAATGGTACTGTTTGGATGCTTTGCATATAAGTTTATGAGACTATATAGAAGCAATATATACAAAGATTTCAACCGTCTACCTGATCCATACATTGTTCTACTTGTCGAAAGTTACAAATAATTTCCGATAAAGGATTAACCATTGGGGCACATTGTTCACTTAAACTTGAAGAACAAAAAAATGGCGTATGGTACTGTTTGGATGCTTTGCGTACAAGTTTCTTAGACTATATGGAAGCAATATATACAAAGATTTCAATTGTCTACGTGTTCCACTCATTGTTCTACTATTCGAAATTTACAAATAATTTCCTTAAAAGGATTAACGATGGGGCTCGTTGTTCACTTAAACTTGAAGAACAAAAAATTGGCGAATGGTACTCTTTGGATGTTTTGCATATATGTTTCTTAGACTATATAGAAGCAATATATACAAAGATTTCAACCGTCTACGTGCTCCAATCATTGTTCTACTTTTCGAAATTTACAAATAATTTCCTTTAAAGGATTAACGATGGGGCTCGTTGTTCACTTAAACTTGAAGAACAAAAAATTGGCGAATGGTACTCTTTGGATGCTTTGCATATATGTTTCTTAGACTATATAGAAGCAATATATACATTGATTTCAACCGTCTACCTGTTCCATTCATTGTTCTACTTGTCGAAATTTACAAATAATTTCCTTTAAAGGATTAACAATGGGGCTCGTAGTTCAATTAAACTTGAAAAACCAAAAATTGGCGAATTGTACTGTTTGGATGCTTTGCATATATGTTTCTTAGACTATATAGAAGCAATATATACAAAGATTTCAACCGTCTACCTGTTCCATTCATTGTTCTACTTGACGAAAGTTACCAATAATTTCCGATAAAGGATTAACCATTGGGGCTCATTGTTCACTTAAACTTGAAGAACAAAAAATTGGCGAATTGTACTGTTTGGATGCTTTGCATATATGTTTCTTAGACTATATGGAAGCAATATATACAAAGATTTCAACCGTCCACGTGTTCCAATCATTGTTCTACTTGTCGAAATTTACAAATAATTTCCTTTAAAGGATTAACAATGGGGCTCGTTGTTCACTTAAACTTGAAGAACAATAAATTGGCGAATTGTACTATTTGGATGCTTTGCATATTTGTTTCTTACACTAGATGGAAGCAATATATACAAAGATTTCAACCGTCTACCTGTTCCATTCATTGTTCTACTTGTCGAAAGTTACAAATAATTTCCGATAAAGGATTAACAATGGGGCTCATTGTTCACTTAACCTTTAAGAACAAAAAATTCGCGAATGGTTCTGTTTGGATGCTTTGCATATATGTTTCTTAGATTATATAGAAGCAATATATACAAAGATTTCAACCGTCTACGTGTCCCAATCATTGTTCTACTTGTAGAAAGTTACAATTAATTTCCGTTAAAGGATTAACAATGGGGCTCATTGTTCACTTAAACTTGAAGAACAAAAAATTGGCGAATGGTACTGTTTGGATGCTTTGCATATATGTTTCTTAGACTATATAGAAGCAATATATAGAAGGATTTCACCCGTCTACCTGTTCCAATCATTGTTCTACTTGTCGAAATTTAGAAATAATTTCCCTTTCATGATTATCAATGGGGCTCGTTGTTCACTTAAACTTGAAGAACAAAAAATTGGCGAATGGTACTGTTTGGATGCTTTGCATATATGTTTCTTAGACTATATAGAAGCAATATTTACAAAGATTTCAACCGGCTACCTGTTCAATTCATTATTCTACTTGTCGCAAGTTACAAATAATTTCCGTTAAAGTATTAACAATGGGGCTCGTAGTTCACTTAAACTTGAAGCTCAAATAATTGGCGAATTGTACTGTTTGGACGCTTTGCATATATGTTTCTTAGACTATATAGAAGCAATATATACAAGGATTTCAACCGTCTACCTGTTCCATTCATTGTTCTACTTGTCGAAAGTTACAAATAATTACCGATAAAGGATTAACAATGGGGCTCGTTGTTCACTTAAACTTGAAGAACAAAAAATTGGCGAATTGTACTGTTTGGATGCTTTGCATATAAGTTTCTTAGACTATATAGAAGCAATATATATAAAGACTTCACCCGTCTACCTGTACTATTCATTGTTCTACTTGTAGAAAGTTACAAATAATTTCCATTTCATGATTATCAATGGAGCTCGCTGTTCACTTAAACTTGAAGATCAAAAAATTGGCGAATGGTACTGTTTGGATGCTTTGCGTACATGTTTCTTAGACTATATAGAAGCAATATATACAATGATTTCAACCGTCTACCTGTTCCATTCATTGTTCTACTTGTCGATATTTACAAATAATTTCCTTTAAAGGATTAACAATGGGGCTCGTTGTTCACTTAAACTTGAAGAACAAAAAATTGGCGAATGGTACTGTTTGGATGCTTTGCATATATGTTTCTTAGACTATATAGAAGCAATATATACAATGATTTCAACCGTCTACCTGTTCCATTCATTGTTCTACTTGTCGAAAGTTACAAATAATTTCCGATAAAGGATTAACAATGGGGCTCAATTTTCACTTAACCTTGAAGAACAAAAAATTGGCGAATGGTACTGTTTGGATGCTTTGCATATATGTTTCTTAGACTATATAGAAGCAATATATACAAAGATTTCAACCGTCTACCTGTTCCATTCATTGTTCTACTTGTCGATATTTACAAATAATTTCCTTTAAAGGATTAACAATGGGGCTCGTTGTTCTCTTAAACTTGAAGAACAATAAATTGGCGAATTGTACTGTTTGGATGCTTTGCATTTATGTTTCTTAGACTATATAGAAGCAATATATAGAAAGATTTCAACCGTCTACCTGTTCTATTCATTGTTATACTTGTAGATAGTTACAAATAATTTCCTTTTCATGATTATCAATGGGGCTCGTTGTTCACTTAAACTTGAAGAACAAAAAATTGGCGAATGGTACTGTTTGGATGCTTTGCATATATGTTTCTTAGACTATATAGAAGCAATATATACAATGATTTCAACCGTCTACCTGTTCCATTCATTGTTCTACTTGTCGATATTTACAAATAATTTCCTTTAAAGGATTAACAATGGGGCTCGTTGTTCACTTAAACTTGAAGAACAATAAATTGGCGAATTGTACTGTTTGGATGCTTTGCATATATGTTTCTTAGACTATATAGAAGCAATATATAGAAAGATTTCAACCGTCTACCTGTTCTATTCATTGTTATACTTGTAGATAGTTTCAAATAATTTCCTTTTCATGATTATCAATGGGGCTCGTTGTTCACTTAAACTTGAAGAACAAAAAATTGGCGAATGGTACTGTTTGGATGCTTTGCATATATGTTTCTTAGATTATATAGAAGCAATATATACAAAGATTTCAACCGTCTACCTGTTCCATTCATTGTTCCACTTGTAGAAAGTTACAAATAATTTCCATTTCATGATTATCAATGGGGCTCGCTGTTCACTTAAACTTGAAGATCAAAAAATTGGCGATTGTTACTGTTTCGATGCTTTGCATATAGGTTTCTTAGACTATATAGAAGCAACATATACAAAGATTTCAACCGTCTACCTGTTCTATTCATTGTTCTACTTGTCGAAAGTTACATATAATTTCCGTTGGTGGATTAACAACGGGGCTCGTAGTTCACTTAAACTTTAAGAACAAAAAATTGGCGAATGGTACTGTTTGGATGCTTTGCATATATGTTTCTTAGACTATATAGAAGCAATATATACATTGATTTCAACCGGCTACCTGTTCAATTCATTATTCTACTTGTCGCAAGTTACAAATAATTTCCGTTAAAGTATTAACAATGGGGCTCGTAGTTCACTTAAACTTGAAGATCAAATAATTGGCGAATTGTACTGTTTGGACGCTTTGCATATATGTTTCTTAGACTATATAGAAGCAATATATACAAGGATTTCAACCGTCTACCTGTTCCATTCATTGTTCTACTTGTCGAAAGTTACAAATAATTACCGATAAAGGATTAACAATGGGGCTCGTTGTTCACTTAAACTTGAAGAACAAAAAATTGGCGAATTGTACTGTTTGGATGCTTTGCATATATGTTTCTTAGACTATATAGAAGCAACATATATAAAGACTTCACCCGTCTACCTGTACTATTCATTGTTCTACTTGTAGAAAGTTACAAATAATTTCCATTTCATGATTATCAATGGAGCTCGCTGTTCACTTAAACTTGAAGAACAAAAAATTGGCGAATCGTACTGTTTGGATGCTTTGCGTACATGTTTCTTAGACTATATAGAAGCAATATATACAATGATTTCAACCGTCTACCTGTTCCATTCATTGTTCTACTTGTCGATATTTACAAATAATTTCCTTTAAAGGATTAACAATGGGGCTCGTTGTTCACTTAAACTTGAAGAACAATAAATTGGCGAATTGTACTGTTTGGATGCTTTGCATATATGTTTCTTAGACTATATAGAAGCAATATATAGAAAGATTTCAACCGTCTACCTGTTCTATTCATTGTTATACTTGTAGATAGTTACAAATAATTTCCTTTTCATGATTATCAATGGGGCTCGTTGTTCACTTAAACTTGAAGAACAAAAAATTGGCGAATGGTACTGTTTGGATGCTTTGCATATATGTTTCTTAGACTATATAGAAGCAATATATACAATGATTTCAACCGTCTACCTGTTCCATTCATTGTTCTACTTGTCGATATTTACAAATAATTTCCTTTAAAGGATTAACAATGGGGCTCGTTGTTCACTTAAACTTGAAGAACAATAAATTGGCGAATTGTACTGTTTGGATGCTTTGCATATATGTTTCTTAGACTATATAGAAGCAATATATAGAAAGATTTCAACCGTCTACCTGTTCTATTCATTGTTATACTTGTAGATAGTTACAAATAATTTCCTTTTCATGATTATCAATGGGGCTCGTTGTTCACTTAAACTTGAAGAACAAAAAATTGGCGAATCGTACTGTTTGGATGCTTTGCATATATGTTTCTTAGACTATATAGAAGCAATATATACAAAGATTTCAACAGTCTACCTGTTCTATTCATTGTTATACTTGTAGAAAGTTACAAATAATTTCCTTTTCATGATTATCAATGGGGCTCGTTGTTCACTTAAACTTGAAGAACAAAAAATTGGCGTATCGTACTGTTTGGATGCTTTGCATATATGTTTCTTAGACTATATAGAAGCAATATATACAAAGATTTCAACAGTCTAACTGTTCTATTCATTGTTCTATTTGAAGAAAGTTACAAATAATTTCCCTTTCATGATTATCAATGGGGCTCGTTGTTCACTTAAACTTGAAGAACAAAAAATTTGCGAAATGTACTGTTTGGATGCTTTGCATATATGTTTCTTAGAATATATAGAAGCAACGTATACAAAGATTTCAACCGTCTACCTGTTCCATTCATTGTTCTACTTGTCGAAAGTTACAAATAATTTCCTATAAAGGATCAACAATGGGGCTCATTGTTCACTTAAACTTGAGGAACAAAAAATTGGCGAATGGTACTGTTTGGATGCTTTGCGTACATGTTTCTTAGACTATATAGAAGCAATATATACAAAGTTTTCAACCGTCTACCTGTTCCATTCATTGTTCTACTTGTCGAAAGTTACAAATAATTTCCGATAAAGGATTAACAATGGGGCTCAATTTTCACTTAACCTTGAAGAACAAAAAATTGGCGAATGGTACTGTTTGGATGCTTTGCATATATGTTTCTTAGACTATATAGAAGCAATATATACAAAGATTTCAACCGTCTACCTGTTCCATTCATTGTTCTACTTGTCGAAAGTTACATATAATTTCCGTTGGTGGATTAACAACGGGGCTCGTAGTTCACTTAAACTTGATGAACAAAAAATTGGCGAATGGTACTGCTTGGGTGCTTTGCAGATATGTTTATTAGACTATGTAGATGTAATATATACAATGATTTCAACCGTCTACCTGTTCCATTCATTGTTCTAATTGTAGAAAATTACAATTAATTTCCGTTAAAGGATTAACAATGGGGCTCGTAGTTCACTTAAACTTTAAGAACAAAAAATTGGCGAATGGTACTGTTTGGATGCTTTGCATATATGTTTCTTAGACTATATAGAAGCAATATATACATTGATTTCAACCGGCTACCTGTTCAATTCATTATTCTACTTGTCGCAAGTTACAAATAATTTCCGTTAAAGTATTAACAATGGGGCTCGGAGTTCACTTAAACTTGAAGATCAAATAATTGGCGAATTGTACTGTTTGGACGCTTTGCATATATGTTTCTTAGACTATATAGAAGCAATATATACAAGGATTTCAACCGTCTACCTGTTCCATTCATTGTTCTACTTGTCGAAAGTTACAAATAATTACCGATAAAGGATTAACAATGGAGCTCGCTGTTCACTTAAACTTGAAGATCAAAAAATTGGCGAATTGTACTGTTTGGATGCTTTGCATATATGTTTCTTAGACTATATAGAAACAATATATACAATGATATCAACAGTCTACCTTTTCCATTCATTGTTCTACTTGTCGAAATTTACAAACAATTTCCGTTAAAGGATTAACATTGGGGATCGTAGTTCACTTAAACTTGAAGAACAAATAATTGGCGAATTGTACTGTTTGGAAGCTTTGCATAACTGTATCTTAGACTATATAGAAGCAATATATACAAAGATTTCAACAGTCTAACTGATCTATTCATTGTTCTATTTGTAGAAAGTTACAAATAATTTCCCTTTCATGATTATCAATGGGGCTCGTTGTTCACTTAAACTTGAAGAACAATAAATTCGCGAATGGTACTGTTTGGAAGCTTTGCATAACTGTATCTTAGACTATATAGAAGCAATATATACAAAGATTTCAACAGTCTAACTGATCTATTCATTGTTCTATTTGTAGAAAGTTACAAATAATTTCCCTTTCATGATTATCAATGGGGCTCGTTGTTCACTTAAACTTGAAGAACAATAAATTCGCGAATGGTACTGTTTGGATGCTTTGCATATATGTTTCTTAGACTATATAGAAGCAATATATACAAAGATTTCAACCGTCTACCCGTTCCATTCATTGTTCTATTTGTCGAAAGTTACAAATAATTTCCGATAAAGGATTAATCATTGGGGCTCATTGTTCACTTAAACTTGAAGAACAAAAAATTGGCGAATTGTACTGTTTGGATGCTTTGCATATATGTTTCTTAGACTATATAGAAGCAATATATAGAAGGATTTCACCCGTCTACCTGTTCCAATCATTGTTCTACTTGTCGAAATTTAGAAATAATTTCCCTTTCTTGATTATCAATGGGGCTCGTTGTTCACTTAAACTTGAAGAACAATAAATTCGCGAATGGTACTGTTTGGATGCTTTGCATATATGTTTCTTAGACTATATAGAAGCAATATATACAATGATTTCAACCGTCTACCTGTTCCATTCATTTTTCTACTTGTCGATATTTACAAATAATTTCCTTTAAAGGATTAACAATGGGGCTCGTTGTTCACTTAAACTTGAAGAACAATAAATTGGCGAATTGTACTGTTTGGATGCTTTGCATATATGTTTCTTAGACTATATAGAAGCAATATATAGAAAGATTTCAACCGTCTACCTGTTCTATTCATTGTTATACTTGTAGAAAGTTACAAATAATTTCCTTTTCATGATTATCAATGGGGCTCGTTGTTCACTTAAACTTGAAGAACAAAAAATTGGCGAATGGTACTGTTTGGATGCTTTGCATATATGTTTCTTAGACTATATAGAAGCAATATATAGAATGATTTCAACCGTCTACCTGTTCCATTCATTGTTCTACTTGTCGATATTTACAAATAATTTCCTTTAAAGGATTAACAATGGGGCTCGTTCTTCACTTAAACTTGAAGAACAATAAATTGGCGAATTGTACTGTTTGGATGCTTTGCATATATGTTTCTTAGACTATATAGAAGCAATATATAGAAAGATTTCAACCGTCTACCTGTTCTATTCATTGTTATACTTCTAGAAAGTTACAAATAATTTCCTTTTCATGATTATCAATGGGGCTCGTTGTTCACTTAAACTTGAAGAACAAAAAATTGGCGTATCGTACTGTTTGGATGCTTTGCATATATGTTTCTTAGACTATATAGAAGCAATATATACAAAGATTTCAACAGTCTAACTGTTCTATTCATTGTTCTATTTGAAGAAAGTTACAAATAATTTCCCTTTCATGATTATCAATGGGGCTCGTTGTTCACTTAAACTTGAAGAACAAAAAATTGGCGAATGGTACTGTTTGGATACTTTGCGTACATGTTTCTTAGACTACATAGAAGCAATATATACAAAGTTTTCAACCGTCTACCTGTTCCATTCATTGTTCTACTTGTCGAAAGTTACAAATAATTTCCGATAAAGGATTAACAATGGGGCTCAATTTTCACTTAACCTTGAAGAACAAAAAATTGGCGAATGGTACTGTTTGGATACTTTGCGTACATGTTTCTTAGACTATATAGAAGCAATATATACAAAGTTTTCAACCGTCTACCTGTTCCATTCATTGTTCTACTTGTCGAAAGTTACAAATAATTTCCGATAAAGGATTAACAATGGGGCTCAATTTTCACTTAACCTTGAAGAACAAAAAATCGGCGAATGGTACTGTTTGGATGCTTTGCATATATGTTTCTTAGACTATATAGAAGCAATATATACAAAGATTTCAACCGTCTACCTGTTCCATTCATTGTTCTACTTGTCGAAAGTTACATATAATTTCCGTTGGTGGATTAACAACGGGGCTCGTAGTTCACTTAAACTTGATGAACAAAAAATTGGCGAATTGTACTGCTTGGGTGCTTTGCATATATGTTTATTAGACTATATAGATGTAATATATACAATGATTTCAACCGTCTACCTGTTCCATTCATTGTTCTAATTGTAGAAAATTACAATTAATTTCCGTTAAAGGATTAACAATGGGGCTCGTAGTTCACTTAAACTTTAAGAACAAAAAATTGGCGAATGGTACTGTTTGGATGCTTTGCATATATGTTTCTTAGACTATATAGAAGCAATATATACATTGATTTCAACCGGCTACCTGTTCAATTCATTATTCTACTTGTCGCAAGTTACAAATAATTTCCGTTAAAGTATTAACAATGGGGCTCGGAGTTCACTTAAACTTGAAGATCAAATAATTGGCGAATTGTACTGTTTGGACGCTTTGCATATATGTTTCTTAGACTATATAGAAGCAATATATACAAGGATTTCAACCGTCTACCTGTTCCATTCATTGTTCTACTTGTCGAAAGTTACAAATAATTACCGATAAAGGATTAACAATGGAGCTCGCTGTTCACTTAAACTTGAAGATCAAAAAATTGGCGAATTGTACTGTTTGGATGCTTTGCATATATGTTTCTTAGACTATATAGAAACAATATATACAATGATATCAACAGTCTACCTTTTCCATTCATTGTTCTACTTGTCGAAATTTACAAACAATTTTCGTTAAAGGATTAACATTGGGGATCGTAGTTCACTTAAACTTGAAGAACAAATAATTGGCGAATTGTACTGTTTGGAAGCTTTGCATAACTGTATCTTAGACTATATAGAAGCAATATATACAAAGATTTCAACAGTCTAACTGATCTATTCAATGTTCTATTTGTAGAAAGTTACAAATAATTTCCCTTTCATGATTATCAATGGGGCTCGTTGTTCACTTAAACTTGAAGAACAATAAATTCGCGAATGGTACTGTTTGGATGCTTTGCATATATGTTTCTTAGACTATATAGAAGCAATATATACAAAGATTTCAACCGTCTACATGTTCTATTCATTGTTCTACTCATAGAAACTTACAAATAATTTCCCTTTCGTGATTATCAATGGGGCTCGTTGTTCACTTAAACTTGAAGAACAAAAAATTGGCGTATGGTACTGTTTGGATGCGTTGCATATATGTTTCTTAGACTATATAGAAGCAATATATATAATGATTTCAACCGTCTACCTGTTCCATTCATTGTTCTAATTGTAGAAAGTTACAATTAATTTCCGTTAAAGGATTAACAATGGGGCTCTTAGTTCACTTAAACTTTAAGAACAAAAAATTGGCGAATGGTACTGTTTGGATGCTTTGCATATATGTTTCTTAGACTATATAGAAGCAATATATAGAAAGATTTCAACCGTCTACCTGTTCTATTCATTGTTATACTTGTAGAAAGTTACAAATAATTTCCTTTTCATGATTATCAATGGGGCTCGTTGTTCACTTAAACTTGAAGAACAAAAAATTGGCGAATGGTACTGTTTGGATGCTTTGCATATATGTTTCTTAGACTATATAGAAGCAATATATAGAATGATTTCAACCGTCTACCTGTTCCATTCATTGTTCTACTTGTCGATATTTACAAATAATTTCCTTTAAAGGATTAACAATGGGGCTCGTTCTTCACTTAAACTTGAAGAACAATAAATTGGCGAATTGTACTGTTTGGATGCTTTGCATATATGTTTCTTAGACTATATAGAAGCAATATATAGAAAGATTTCAACCGTCTACCTGTTCTATTCATTGTTATACTTGTAGAAAGTTACAAATAATTTCCTTTTCATGATTATCAATGGGGCTCGTTGTTCACTTAAACTTGAAGAACAAAAAATTGGCGTATCGTACTGTTTGGATGCTTTGCATATATGTTTCTTAGACTATATAGAAGCAATATATACAAAGATTTCAACAGTCTAACTGTTCTATTCATTGTTCTATTTGAAGAAAGTTACAAATAATTTCCCTTTCATGATTATCAATGGGGCTCGTTGTTCACTTAAACTTGAAGAACAAAAAATTGGCGAAATGTACTGTTTGGATGCTTTGCATATATGTTTCTTAGAATATATAGATGCAACATATACAAAGATTTCAACCGTCTACCTGTTCCATTCATTGTTCTACTTGTCGAAAGTTACAAATAATTTCCGATAAAGGATCAACAGTGGGGCTCATTGTTCACTTAAACTTGAGGAACAAAAAATTGGCGAATGGTACTGTTTGGATGCTTTGCGTACATGTTTCTTAGACTATATAGAAGCAATATATACAAAGTTTTCAACCGTCTACCTGTTCCATTCATTGTTCTACTTGTCGAAAGTTACAAATAATTTCCGATAAAGGATTAACCATTGGGGCTCATTGTTCACTTAAACTTGAAGAACAAAAAATTGGCGAATTGTACTGTTTGGATGCTTTGCATATATGTTTCTTAGACTATATAGAAGCAATATATAGAAGGATTTCACCAGTCTACCTGTTCCAATCATTGGTCTACTTGTCGAAATTTAGAAATAATTTCCCTTTCATGATTATCAATGGGGCTCGTTGTTCACTTAAACTTGAAGAACATAAAATTGGCGAAATGTACTGTTTGGATGCTTTGCATATATGTTTCTTAGAATATATAAAAGCAACATGTACAAAGATTTCAACCGTCTACCTGTTCCATTCATTGTTCTACTTGTCGAAAGTTACAAATAATTTCCGATAAAGGATCAACAATGGGGCTCATTGTTCACTTAAACTTGAGGAACAAAAAATTGGCGAATGGTACTGTTTGGATGCTTTGCGTACATGTTTCTTAGACTATATAGAAGCAATATATACAAAGTTTTCAACCGTCTACCTGTTCCATTCATTGTTCTACTTGTCGAAAGTTACAAATAATTTCCGATAAAGGATTAACAATGGGGCTCAATTTTCACTTAACCTTGAAGAACAAAAAATTGGCGAATGGTACTGTTTGGATGCTTTGCATATATGTTTCTTAGACTATATAGAAGCAATATATACAAAGATTTCAACCGTCTACCTGTTCCATTCATTGTTCTACTTGTCGAAAGTTACATATAATTTCCGTTGGTGGATTAACAACGGGGCTCGTAGTTCACTTAAACTTGATGAACAAAAAATTGGCGAATGGTACTGTTTGGATGCTTTGCATATATGTTTCTTAGACTATATAGAAGCAATATATACAAAGATTTCAACCGTCTACCTGTTCCATTCATTGTTCTACTTGTCGAAAGTTACATATAATTTCCGTTGGTGGATTAACAATGGGGCTCGTAGTTCACTTAAACTTTAAGAACAAAGAATTGGCGAATGGTACTGTTTGGATGCTTTGCATATATGTTTCTTAGACTATATAGAAGCAATATATACATTGATTTCAACCGGCTACCTGTTCAATTCATTATTCTACTTGTCGCAAGTTACAAATAATTTCCGTTAAAGTATTAACAATGGGGCTCGGAGTTCACTTAAACTTGAAGATCAAATAATTGGCGAATTGTACTGTTTGGACGCTTTGCATATATGTTTCTTAGACTATATAGAAGCAATATATACAAGGATTTCAACCGTCTACCTGTTCCATTCATTGTTCTACTTGTCGAAAGTTACAAATAATTACCGATAAAGGATTAACAATGGAGCTCGCTGTTCACTTAAACTTGAAGATCAAAAAATTGGCGAATTGTACTGTTTGGATGCTTTGCGTATATGTTTCTTAGACTATATAGAAACAATATATACAATGATATCAACAGTCTACCTTTTCCATTCATTGTTCTACTTGTCGAAATTTACAAACAATTTCCGTTTAAGGATTAACATTGGGGATCGTAGTTCACTTAAACTTGAAGAACAAATAATTGGCGAATTGTACTGTTTGGAAGCTTTGCATAACTGTATCTTAGACTATATAGAAGCAATATATACAAAGATTTCAACAGTCTAACTGATCTATTCATTGTTCTATTTGTAGAAAGTTACAAATAATTTCCCTTTCATGATTATCAATGGGGCTCGTTGTTCACTTAAACTTGAAGAACAACAAATTCGCGAATGGTACTGTTTGGATGCTTTGCATATATGTTTCTTAGACTATATAGAAGCAATATATACAAAGATTTCAACCGTCTACCTGTTCCATTGATTGTTCTACTTGTCGATATTTACAAATAATTTCCTTTAAAGGATTAACAATGGGGCTCGTTGTTCACTTAAACTTGAAGAACAATAAATTGGCGAATTGTACTGTTTGGATGCTTTGCATATATGTTTCTTAGACTATATAGAAGCAATATATAGAATGATTTCAACCGTCTACCTGTTCCATTCATTGTTCTACTTGTCGATATTTACAAATAATTTCCGTTAAAGGATTAACAATGGGCTTCGTAGTTCACTTAAACTTTAAGAACAAAAAATTGGCGAATGGTACTGTTTGGATGCTTTGCATATATGTTTCTTAGACTATATAGAAGCAATATATACATTGATTTCAACCGGCTACCTGTTCAATTCATTATTCTACTTGTCGCAAGTTACAAATAATTTCCGTTAAAGTATTAACAATGGGGCTCGGAGTTCACTTAAACTTGAAGACCAAATAATTGGCGAATTGTACTGTTTGGACGCTTTGCATATATGTTTCTTAGACTATATAGAAGCAATATATACAAGGATTTCAACCGTCTACCTGTTCCATTCACAGTTCTACTTGTCGAAAGTTACAAATAATTACCGATAAAGGATTAACAATGGAGCTCGCTGTTCACTTAAACTTGAAGATCAAAAAATTGGCGAATTGTACTGTTTGGATGCTTTGCATATATGTTTCTTAGACTATATAGAAACAATATATACAATGATATCAACAGTCTACCTTTTCCATTCATTGTTCTACTTGTCGAAATTTACAAACAATTTTCGTTAAAGGATTAACATTGGGGATCGTAGTTCACTTAAACTTGAAGAACAAATAATTGGCGAATTGTACTGTTTGGAAGCTTTGCATAACTGTATCTTAGACTATATAGAAGCAATATATACAAAGATTTCAACAGTCTAACTGATCTATTCAATGTTCTATTTGTAGAAAGTTACAAATAATTTCCCTTTCATGATTATCAATGGGGCTCGTTGTTCACTTAAACTTGAAGAACAATAAATTCGCGAATGGTACTGTTTGGATGCTTTGCATATATGTTTCTTAGACTATATAGAAGCAATATATACAAAGATTTCAACCGTCTACCCGTTCCATTCATTGTTCTATTTGTCGAAAGTTACAAATAATTTCCGATAAAGGATTAACCATTGGGGCTCATTGTTCACTTAAACTTGAAGAACAAAAAATTGGCGAATTGTACTGTTTGGATGCTTTGCATATATGTTTCTTAGACTATATAGAAGCAATATATAGAAGGATTTCACCAGTCTACCTGTTCCAATCATTGGTCTACTTGTCGAAATTTAGAAATAATTTCCCTTTCATGATTATCAATGGGGCTCGTTGTTCACTTAAACTTGAAGAACATAAAATTGGCGAAATGTACTGTTTGGATGCTTTGCATATATGTTTCTTAGAATATATAAAAGCAACATATACAAAGATTTCAACCGTCTACCTGTTCCATTCATTGTTCTACTTGTCGAAAGTTACAAATAATTTCCGATAAAGGATCAACAATGGGGCTCATTGTTCACTTAAACTTGAGGAACAAAAAATTGGCGAATGGTACTGTTTGGATGCTTTGCGTACATGTTTCTTAGACTATATAGAAGCAATATATACAAAGTTTTCAACCGTCTACCTGTTCCATTCATTGTTCTACTTGTCGAAAGTTACAAATAATTTCCGATAAAGGATTAACAATGGGGCTCAATTTTCACTTAACCTTGAAGAACAAAAAATTGGCGAATGGTACTGTTTGGATGCTTTGCATATATGTTTCTTAGACTATATAGAAGCAATATATACAAAGATTTCAACCGTCTACCTGTTCCATTCATTGTTCTACTTGTCGAAAGTTACATATAATTTCCGTTGGTGGATTAACAACGGGGCTCGTAGTTCACTTAAACTTGATGAACAAAAAATTGGCGAATGGTACTGCTTGGGTGCTTTGCAGATATGTTTATTAGACTATGTAGATGTAATATATACAATGATTTCAACCGTCTACCTGTTCCATTCATTGTTCTAATTGTAGAAAATTACAATTAATTTCCGTTAAAGGATTAACAATGGGGCTCGTAGTTCACTTAAACTTTAAGAACAAAAAATTGGCGAATGGTACTGTTTGGATGCTTTGCATATATGTTTCTTAGACTATATAGAAGCAATATATACATTGATTTCAACCGGCTACCTGTTCAATTCATTATTCTACTTGTCGCAAGTTACAAATAATTTCCGTTAAAGTATTAACAATGGGGCTCGGAGTTCACTTAAACTTGAAGATCAAATAATTGGCGAATTGTACTGTTTGGACGCTTTGCATATATGTTTCTTAGACTATATAGAAGCAATATATACAAGGATTTCAACCGTCTACCTGTTCCATTCATTGTTCTACTTGTCGAAAGTTACAAATAATTACCGATAAAGGATTAACAATGGAGCTCGCTGTTCACTTAAACTTGAAGATCAAAAAATTGGCGAATTGTACTGTTTGGATGCTTTGCATATATGTTTCTTAGACTATATAGAAACAATATATACAATGATATCAACAGTCTACCTTTTCCATTCATTGTTCTACTTGTCGAAATTTACAAACAATTTCCGTTAAAGGATTAACATTGGGGATCGTAGTTCACTTAAACTTGAAGAACAAATAATTGGCGAATTGTACTGTTTGGAAGCTTTGCATAACTGTATCTTAGACTATATAGAAGCAATATATACAAAGATTTCAACAGTCTAACTGATCTATTCATTGTTCTATTTGTAGAAAGTTACAAATAATTTCCCTTTCATGATTATCAATGGGGCTCGTTGTTCACTTAAACTTGAAGAACAATAAATTCGCGAATGGTACTGTTTGGAAGCTTTGCATAACTGTATCTTAGACTATATAGAAGCAATATATACAAAGATTTCAACAGTCTAACTGATCTATTCATTGTTCTATTTGTAGAAAGTTACAAATAATTTCCCTTTCATGATTATCAATGGGGCTCGTTGTTCACTTAAACTTGAAGAACAACAAATTCGCGAATGGTACTGTTTGGATGCTTTGCATATATGTTTCTTAGACTATATAGAAGCAATATATACAAAGATTTCAACCGTCTACCTGTTCCATTGATTGTTCTACTTGTCGATATTTACAAATAATTTCCTTTAAAGGATTAACAATGGGGCTCGTTGTTCACTTAAACTTGAAGAACAATAAATTGGCGAATTGTACTGTTTGGATGCTTTGCATATATGTTTCTTAGACTATATAGAAGCAATATATAGAATGATTTCAACCGTCTACCTGTTCCATTCATTGTTCTACTTGTCGATATTTACAAATAATTTCCGTTAAAGGATTAACAATGGGCTTCGTAGTTCACTTAAACTTTAAGAACAAAAAATTGGCGAATGGTACTGTTTGGATGCTTTGCATATATGTTTCTTAGACTATATAGAAGCAATATATACATTGATTTCAACCGGCTACCTGTTCAATTCATTATTCTACTTGTCGCAAGTTACAAATAATTTCCGTTAAAGTATTAACAATGGGGCTCGGAGTTCACTTAAACTTGAAGATCAAATAATTGGCGAATTGTACTGTTTGGACGCTTTGCATATATGTTTCTTAGACTATATAGAAGCAATATATACAAGGATTTCAACCGCCTACCTGTTCCATTCATTGTTCTACTTGTCGAAAGTTACAAATAATTACCGATAAAGGATTAACAATGGAGCTCGCTGTTCACTTAAACTTGAAGATCAAAAAATTGGCGAATTGTACTGTTTGGATGCTTTGCATATATGTTTCTTAGACTATATAGAAACAATATATACAATGATATCAACAGTCTACCTTTTCCATTCATTGTTCTACTTGTCGAAATTTACAAACAATTTTCGTTAAAGGATTAACATTGGGGATCGTAGTTCACTTAAACTTGAAGAACAAATAATTGGCGAATTGTACTGTTTGGAAGCTTTGCATAACTGTATCTTAGACTATATAGAAGCAATATATACAAAGATTTCAACAGTCTACCAGTTCCATTCATTGTTCTACTTGTCGAAAGTTACAAATAATTTCCGATAAAGGATTAACAATGGGGCTCAATTTTCACTTAACCTTGAAGAACAAAAAATTGGCGAATGGTACTGTTTGGATGCTTTGCATATATGTTTCTTAGACTATATAGAAGCAATATATACAAAGATTTCAACCGTCTACCTGTTCCATTCATTGTTCTACTTGTCGAAAGTTACATATAATTTCCGTTGGTGGATTAACAACGAGGCTCGTAGTTCACTTAAACTTGATGAACAAAAAATTGGCGAATGGGACTGCTTGGGTGCTTTGCATATATGTTTATTAGACTATATAGATGTAATATATACAATGATTTCAACCGTCTACCTGTTCCATTCATTGTTCTAATTGTAGCAAATTACAATTAATTTCCGTTAAAGGATTAACAATGGGGCTCGTAGTTCACTTAAACTTTAAGAACAAAAAATTGGCGAATTGTACTGTTTGGATGCTTTGCATATATGTTTCTTAGACTATATAGAAGCAATATATAGAAAGATTTCAACCGTCTACCTGTTCTATTCATTGTTATACTTCTAGAAAGTTACAAATAATTTCCTTTTCATGATTATCAATGGGGCTCGTTGTTCACTTAAACTTGAAGAACAAAAAATTGGCGTATCGTACTGTTTGGATGCTTTGCATATATGTTTCTTAGACTATATAGAAGCAATATATACAAAGATTTCAACAGTCTAACTGTTCTATTCATTGTTCTATTTGAAGAAAGTTACAAATAATTTCCCTTTCATGATTATCAATGGGGCTCGTTGTTCACTTAAACTTGAAGAACAAAAAATTGGCGAATGGTACTGTTTGGATACTTTGCGTACATGTTTCTTAGACTACATAGAAGCAATATATACAAAGTTTTCAACCGTCTACCTGTTCCATTCATTGTTCTACTTGTCGAAAGTTACAAATAATTTCCGATAAAGGATTAACAATGGGGCTCAATTTTCACTTAACCTTGAAGAACAAAAAATTGGCGAATGGTACTGTTTGGATACTTTGCGTACATGTTTCTTAGACTATATAGAAGCAATATATACAAAGTTTTCAACCGTCTACCTGTTCCATTCATTGTTCTACTTGTCGAAAGTTACAAATAATTTCCGATAAAGGATTAACAATGGGGCTCAATTTTCACTTAACCTTGAAGAACAAAAAATCGGCGAATGGTACTGTTTGGATGCTTTGCATATATGTTTCTTAGACTATATAGAAGCAATATATACAAAGATTTCAACCGTCTACCTGTTCCATTCATTGTTCTACTTGTCGAAAGTTACATATAATTTCCGTTGGTGGATTAACAACGGGGCTCGTAGTTCACTTAAACTTGATGAACAAAAAATTGGCGAATTGTACTGCTTGGGTGCTTTGCATATATGTTTATTAGACTATATAGATGTAATATATACAATGATTTCAACCGTCTACCTGTTCCATTCATTGTTCTAATTGTAGAAAATTACAATTAATTTCCGTTAAAGGATTAACAATGGGGCTCGTAGTTCACTTAAACTTTAAGAACAAAAAATTGGCGAATGGTACTGTTTGGATGCTTTGCATATATGTTTCTTAGACTATATAGAAGCAATATATACATTGATTTCAACCGGCTACCTGTTCAATTCATTATTCTACTTGTCGCAAGTTACAAATAATTTCCGTTAAAGTATTAACAATGGGGCTCGGAGTTCACTTAAACTTGAAGATCAAATAATTGGCGAATTGTACTGTTTGGACGCTTTGCATATATGTTTCTTAGACTATATAGAAGCAATATATACAAGGATTTCAACCGTCTACCTGTTCCATTCATTGTTCTACTTGTCGAAAGTTACAAATAATTACCGATAAAGGATTAACAATGGAGCTCGCTGTTCACTTAAACTTGAAGATCAAAAAATTGGCGAATTGTACTGTTTGGATGCTTTGCATATATGTTTCTTAGACTATATAGAAACAATATATACAATGATATCAACAGTCTACCTTTTCCATTCATTGTTCTACTTGTCGAAATTTACAAACAATTTCCGTTTAAGGATTAACATTGGGGATCGTAGTTCACTTAAACTTGAAGAACAAATAATTGGCGAATTGTACTGTTTGGAAGCTTTGCATAACTGTATCTTAGACTATATAGAAGCAATATATACAAAGATTTCAACAGTCTAACTGATCTATTCATTGTTCTATTTGTAGAAAGTTACAAATAATTTCCCTTTCATGATTATCAATGGGGCTCGTTGTTCACTTAAACTTGAAGAACAATAAATTCGCGAATGGTACTGTTTGGATGCTTTGCATATATGTTTCTTAGACTATATAGAAGCAATATATACAAAGATTTCAACCGTCTACCTGTTCCATTGATTGTTCTACTTGTCGATATTTACAAATAATTTCCTTTAAAGGATTAACAATGGGGCTCGTTGTTCATTTAAACTTGAAGAAAGATAAATTGGCGAATTGTACTGTTTGGATGCTTTGCATATATGTTTCTTAGACTATATAGAAGCAATATATAGAAAGATTTCAACCGTCTACCTGTTCTATTCATTGTTATACTTGTAGAAAGTTACAAATAATTTCCTTTTCATGATTATCAATGGGGCTCGTTGTTCACTTAAACTTGAAGAACAAAAAATTGGCGAATGGTACTGTTTGGATGCTTTGCATATATGTTTCTTAGACTATGTAGAAGCAATATATAGAATGATTTCAACCGTCTACCTGTTCCATTCATTGTTCTACTTGTCGATATTTACAAATAATTTCCGTTAAAGGATTAACAATGGGCTTCGTAGTTCACTTAAACTTTAAGAACAAAAAATTGGCGAATGGTACTGTTTGGATGCTTTGCATATATGTTTCTTAGACTATATAGAAGCAATATATACATTGATTTCAACCGGCTACCTGTTCAATTCATTATTCTACTTGTCGCAAGTTACAAATAATTTCCGTTAAAGTATTAACAATGGGGCTCGGAGTTCACTTAAACTTGAAGATCAAATAATTGGCGAATTGTACTGTTTGGACGCTTTGCATATATGTTTCTTAGACTATATAGAAGCAATATATACAAGGATTTCAACCGTCTACCTGTTCCATTCACTGTTCTACTTGTCGAAAGTTACAAATAATTACCGATAAAGGATTAACAATGGAGCTCGCTGTTCACTTAAACTTGAAGATCAAAAAATTGGCGAATTGTACTGTTTGGATGCTTTGCATATATGTTTCTTAGACTATATAGAAACAATATATACAATGATATCAACAGTCTACCTTTTCCATTCATTGTTCTACTTGTCGAAATTTACAAACAATTTTCGTTAAAGGATTAACATTGGGGATCGTAGTTCACTTAAACTTGAAGAACAAATAATTGGCGAATTGTACTGTTTGGAAGCTTTGCATAACTGTATCTTAGACTATATAGAAGCAATATATACAAAGATTTCAACAGTCTAACTGATCTATTCAATGTTCTATTTGTAGAAAGTTACAAATAATTTCCCTTTCATGATTATCAATGGGGCTCGTTGTTCACTTAAACTTGAAGAACAAAAAATTGGCGAAATGTACTGTTTGGATGCTTTGCATATATGTTTCTTAGAATATATAGATGCAACATATACAAAGATTTCAACCGTCTACCTGTTCCATTCATTGTTCTACTTGTCGAAAGTTACAAATAATTTCCGATAAAGGATCAACAATGGGGCTCATTGTTCACTTAAACTTGAGGAACAAAAAATTGGCGAATGGTACTGTTTGGATGCTTTGCGTACATGTTTCTTAGACTATATAGAAGCAATATATACAAAGTTTTCAACCGTCTACCTGTTCCATTCATTGTTCTACTTGTCGAAAGTTACAAATAATTTCCGATAAAGGATTAACAATGGGGCTCAATTTTCACTTAACCTTGAAGAACAAAAAATTGGCGAATGGTACTGTTTGGATGCTTTGCATATATGTTTCTTAGACTATATAGAAGCAATATATACAAAGATTTCAACCGTCTACCTGTTCCATTCATTGTTCTACTTGTCGAAAGTTACATATAATTTCCGTTGGTGGATTAACAACGGGGCTCGTAGTTCACTTAAACTTGATGAACAAAAAATTGGCGAATGGTACTGCTTGGGTGCTTTGCATATATGTTTATTAGACTATATAGATGTAATATATACAATGATTTCAACCGTCTACCTGTTCCATTCATTGTTCTAATTGTAGAAAATTACAATTAATTTCCGTTAAAGGATTAACAATGGGGCTCGTAGTTCACTTAAACTTTAAGAACAAAAAATTGGCGAATGGTACTGTTTGGATGCTTTGCATATATGTTTCTTAGACTATATAGAAGCAATATATACATTGATTTCAACCGGCTACCTGTTCAATTCATTATTCTACTTGTCGCAAGTTACAAATAATTTCCGTTAAAGTATTAACAATGGGGCTCGGAGTTCACTTAAACTTGAAGATCAAATAATTGGCGAATTGTACTGTTTGGACGCTTTGCATATATGTTTCTTAGACTATATAGAAGCAATATATACAAGGATTTCAACCGTCTACCTGTTCCATTCATTGTTCTACTTGTCGAAAGTTACATATAATTTCCGTTGGTGGATTAACAACGGGGCTCGTAGTTCACTTAAACTTGATGAACAAAAAATTGGCGAATGGTACTGCTTGGGTGCTTTGCATATATGTTTATTAGACTATATAGATGTAATATATACAATGATTTCAACCGTCTACCTGTTCCATTCATTGTTCTAATTGTAGAAAATTACAATTAATTTCCGTTAAAGGATTAACAATGGGGCTCGTAGTTCACTTAAACTTTAAGAACAAAAAATTGGCGAATGGTACTGTTTGGATGCTTTGCATATATGTTTCTTAGACTATATAGAAGCAATATATACATTGATTTCAACCGGCTACCTGTTCAATTCATTATTCTACTTGTCGCAAGTTACAAATAATTTCCGTTAAAGTATTAACAATGGGGCTCGGAGTTCACTTAAACTTGAAGATCAAATAATTGGCGAATTGTACTGTTTGGACGCTTTGCATATATGTTTCTTAGACTATATAGAAGCAATATATACAAGGATTTCAACCGTCTACCTGTTCCATTCATTGTTCTACTTGTCGAAAGTTACAAATAATTACCGATAAAGGATTAACAATGGAGCTCGCTGTTCACTTAAACTTGAAGATCAAAAAATTGGCGAATTGTACTGTTTGGATGCTTTGCATATATGTTTCTTAGACTATATAGAAACAATATATACAATGATATCAACAGTCTACCTTTTCCATTCATTGTTCTACTTGTCGAAATTTACAAACAATTTTCGTTAAAGGATTAACATTGGGGATCGTAGTTCACTTAAACTTGAAGAACAAATAATTGGCGAATTGTACTGTTTGGAAGCTTTGCATAACTGTATCTTAGACTATATAGAAGCAATATATACAAAGATTTCAACAGTCTAACTGATCTATTCAATGTTCTATTTGTAGAAAGTTACAAATAATTTCCCTTTCATGATTATCAATGGGGCTCGTTGTTCACTTAAACTTGAAGAACAATAAATTCGCGAATGGTACTGTTTGGATGCTTTGCATATATGTTTCTTAGACTATATAGAAGCAATATATACAAAGATTTCAACCGTCTACATGTTCTATTCATTGTTCTACTCATAGAAACTTACAAATAATTTCCCTTTCGTGATTATCAATGGGGCTCGTTGTTCACTTAAACTTGAAGAACAAAAAATTGGCGTATGGTACTGTTTGGATGCGTTGCATATATGTTTCTTAGACTATATAGAAGCAATATATATAATGATTTCAACCGTCTACCTGTTCCATTCATTGTTCTAATTGTAGAAAGTTACAATTAATTTCCGTTAAAGGATTAACAATGGGGCTCTTAGTTCACTTAAACTTTAAGAACAAAAAATTGGCGAATGGTACTGTTTGGATGCTTTGCATATATGTTTCTTAGACTATATAGAAGCAATATATAGAAAGATTTCAACCGTCTACCTGTTCTATTCATTGTTATACTTGTAGAAAGTTACAAATAATTTCCTTTTCATGATTATCAATGGGGCTCGTTGTGCACTTAAACTTGAAGAACAAAAAATTGGCGAATGGTACTGTTTGGATGCTTTGCATATATGTTTCTTAGACTATATAGAAGCAATATATAGAATGATTTCAACCGTCTACCTGTTCCATTCATTGTTCTACTTGTCGATATTTACAAATAATTTCCTTTAAAGGATTAACAATGGGGCTCGTTCTTCACTTAAACTTGAAGAACAATAAATTGGCGAATTGTACTGTTTGGATGCTTTGCATATATGTTTCTTAGACTATATAGAAGCAATATATAGAAAGATTTCAACCGTCTACCTGTTCTATTCATTGTTATACTTGTAGAAAGTTACAAATAATTTCCTTTTCATGATTATCAATGGGGCTCGTTGTTCACTTAAACTTGAAGAACAAAAAATTGGCGTATCGTACTGTTTGGATGCTTTGCATATATGTTTCTTAGACTATATAGAAGCAATATATACAAAGATTTCAACAGTCTAACTGTTCTATTCATTGTTCTATTTGAAGAAAGTTACAAATAATTTCCCTTTCATGATTATCAATGGGGCTCGTTGTTCACTTAAACTTGAAGAACAAAAAATTGGCGAAATGTACTGTTTGGATGCTTTGCATATATGTTTCTTAGAATATATAGATGCAACATATACAAAGATTTCAACCGTCTACCTGTTCCATTCATTGTTCTACTTGTCGAAAGTTACAAATAATTTCCGATAAAGGATCAACAGTGGGGCTCATTGTTCACTTAAACTTGAGGAACAAAAAATTGGCGAATGGTACTGTTTGGATGCTTTGCGTACATGTTTCTTAGACTATATAGAAGCAATATATACAAAGTTTTCAACCGTCTACCTGTTCCATTCATTGTTCTACTTGTCGAAAGTTACAAATAATTTCCGATAAAGGATTAACCATTGGGGCTCATTGTTCACTTAAACTTGAAGAACAAAAAATTGGCGAATTGTACTGTTTGGATGCTTTGCATATATGTTTCTTAGACTATATAGAAGCAATATATAGAAGGATTTCACCAGTCTACCTGTTCCAATCATTGGTCTACTTGTCGAAATTTAGAAATAATTTCCCTTTCATGATTATCAATGGGGCTCGTTGTTCACTTAAACTTGAAGAACATAAAATTGGCGAAATGTACTGTTTGGATGCTTTGCATATATGTTTCTTAGAATATATAAAAGCAACATATACAAAGATTTCAACCGTCTACCTGTTCCATTCATTGTTCTACTTGTCGAAAGTTACAAATAATTTCCGATAAAGGATCAACAATGGGGCTCATTGTTCACTTAAACTTGAGGAACAAAAAATTGGCGAATGGTACTGTTTGGATGCTTTGCGTACATGTTTCTTAGACTATATAGAAGCAATATATACAAAGTTTTCAACCGTCTACCTGTTCCATTCATTGTTCTACTTGTCGAAAGTTACAAATAATTTCCGATAAAGGATTAACAATGGGGCTCAATTTTCACTTAACCTTGAAGAACAAAAAATTGGCGAATGGTACTGTTTGGATGCTTTGCATATATGTTTCTTAGACTATATAGAAGCAATATATACAAAGATTTCAACCGTCTACCTGTTCCATTCATTGTTCTACTTGTCGAAAGTTACATATAATTTCCGTTGGTGGATTAACAACGGGGCTCGTAGTTCACTTAAACTTGATGAACAAAAAATTGGCGAATGGTACTGCTTGGGTGCTTTGCATATATGTTTATTAGACTATATAGATGTAATATATACAATGATTTCAACCGTCTACCTGTTCCATTCATTGTTCTAATTGTAGAAAATTACAATTAATTTCCGTTAAAGGATTAACAATGGGGCTCGTAGTTCACTTAAACTTTAAGAACAAAGAATTGGCGAATGGTACTGTTTGGATGCTTTGCATATATGTTTCTTAGACTATATAGAAGCAATATATACATTGATTTCAACCGGCTACCTGTTCAATTCATTATTCTACTTGTCGCAAGTTACAAATAATTTCCGTTAAAGTATTAACAATGGGGCTCGGAGTTCACTTAAACTTGAAGATCAAATAATTGGCGAATTGTACTGTTTGGACGCTTTGCATATATGTTTCTTAGACTATATAGAAGCAATATATACAAGGATTTCAACCGTCTACCTGTTCCATTCATTGTTCTACTTGTCGAAAGTTACAAATAATTACCGATAAAGGATTAACAATGGAGCTCGCTGTTCACTTAAACTTGAAGATCAAAAAATTGGCGAATTGTACTGTTTGGATGCTTTGCGTATATGTTTCTTAGACTATATAGAAACAATATATACAATGATATCAACAGTCTACCTTTTCCATTCATTGTTCTACTTGTCGAAATTTACAAACAATTTCCGTTTAAGGATTAACATTGGGGATCGTAGTTCACTTAAACTTGAAGAACAAATAATTGGCGAATTGTACTGTTTGGAAGCTTTGCATAACTGTATCTTAGACTATATAGAAGCAATATATACAAAGATTTCAACAGTCTAACTGATCTATTCATTGTTCTATTTGTAGAAAGTTACAAATAATTTCCCTTTCATGATTATCAATGGGGCTCGTTGTTCACTTAAACTTGAAGAACAACAAATTCGCGAATGGTACTGTTTGGATGCTTTGCATATATGTTTCTTAGACTATATAGAAGCAATATATACAAAGATTTCAACCGTCTACCTGTTCCATTGATTGTTCTACTTGTCGATATTTACAAATAATTTCCTTTAAAGGATTAACAATGGGGCTCGTTGTTCACTTAAACTTGAAGAACAATAAATTGGCGAATTGTACTGTTTGGATGCTTTGCATATATGTTTCTTAGACTATATAGAAGCAATATATAGAATGATTTCAACCGTCTACCTGTTCCATTCATTGTTCTACTTGTCGATATTTACAAATAATTTCCGTTAAAGGATTAACAATGGGCTTCGTAGTTCACTTAAACTTTAAGAACAAAAAATTGGCGAATGGTACTGTTTGGATGCTTTGCATATATGTTTCTTAGACTATATAGAAGCAATATATACATTGATTTCAACCGGCTACCTGTTCAATTCATTATTCTACTTGTCGCAAGTTACAAATAATTTCCGTTAAAGTATTAACAATGGGGCTCGGAGTTCACTTAAACTTGAAGACCAAATAATTGGCGAATTGTACTGTTTGGACGCTTTGCATATATGTTTCTTAGACTATATAGAAGCAATATATACAAGGATTTCAACCGTCTACCTGTTCCATTCACAGTTCTACTTGTCGAAAGTTACAAATAATTACCGATAAAGGATTAACAATGGAGCTCGCTGTTCACTTAAACTTGAAGATCAAAAAATTGGCGAATTGTACTGTTTGGATGCTTTGCATATATGTTTCTTAGACTATATAGAAACAATATATACAATGATATCAACAGTCTACCTTTTCCATTCATTGTTCTACTTGTCGAAATTTACAAACAATTTTCGTTAAAGGATTAACATTGGGGATCGTAGTTCACTTAAACTTGAAGAACAAATAATTGGCGAATTGTACTGTTTGGAAGCTTTGCATAACTGTATCTTAGACTATATAGAAGCAATATATACAAAGATTTCAACAGTCTAACTGATCTATTCAATGTTCTATTTGTAGAAAGTTACAAATAATTTCCCTTTCATGATTATCAATGGGGCTCGTTGTTCACTTAAACTTGAAGAACAATAAATTCGCGAATGGTACTGTTTGGATGCTTTGCATATATGTTTCTTAGACTATATAGAAGCAATATATACAAAGATTTCAACCGTCTACCCGTTCCATTCATTGTTCTATTTGTCGAAAGTTACAAATAATTTCCGATAAAGGATTAACCATTGGGGCTCATTGTTCACTTAAACTTGAAGAACAAAAAATTGGCGAATTGTACTGTTTGGATGCTTTGCATATATGTTTCTTAGACTATATAGAAGCAATATATAGAAGGATTTCACCAGTCTACCTGTTCCAATCATTGGTCTACTTGTCGAAATTTAGAAATAATTTCCCTTTCATGATTATCAATGGGGCTCGTTGTTCACTTAAACTTGAAGAACATAAAATTGGCGAAATGTACTGTTTGGATGCTTTGCATATATGTTTCTTAGAATATATAAAAGCAACATATACAAAGATTTCAACCGTCTACCTGTTCCATTCATTGTTCTACTTGTCGAAAGTTACAAATAATTTCCGATAAAGGATCAACAATGGGGCTCATTGTTCACTTAAACTTGAGGAACAAAAAATTGGCGAATGGTACTGTTTGGATGCTTTGCGTACATGTTTCTTAGACTATATAGAAGCAATATATACAAAGTTTTCAACCGTCTACCTGTTCCATTCATTGTTCTACTTGTCGAAAGTTACAAATAATTTCCGATAAAGGATTAACAATGGGGCTCAATTTTCACTTAACCTTGAAGAACAAAAAATTGGCGAATGGTACTGTTTGGATGCTTTGCATATATGTTTCTTAGACTATATAGAAGCAATATATACAAAGATTTCAACCGTCTACCTGTTCCATTCATTGTTCTACTTGTCGAAAGTTACATATAATTTCCGTTGGTGGATTAACAACGGGGCTCGTAGTTCACTTAAACTTGATGAACAAAAAATTGGCGAATGGTACTGCTTGGGTGCTTTGCAGATATGTTTATTAGACTATGTAGATGTAATATATACAATGATTTCAACCGTCTACCTGTTCCATTCATTGTTCTAATTGTAGAAAATTACAATTAATTTCCGTTAAAGGATTAACAATGGGGCTCGTAGTTCACTTAAACTTTAAGAACAAAAAATTGGCGAATGGTACTGTTTGGATGCTTTGCATATATGTTTCTTAGACTATATAGAAGCAATATATACATTGATTTCAACCGGCTACCTGTTCAATTCATTATTCTACTTGTCGCAAGTTACAAATAATTTCCGTTAAAGTATTAACAATGGGGCTCGGAGTTCACTTAAACTTGAAGATCAAATAATTGGCGAATTGTACTGTTTGGACGCTTTGCATATATGTTTCTTAGACTATATAGAAGCAATATATACAAGGATTTCAACCGTCTACCTGTTCCATTCATTGTTCTACTTGTCGAAAGTTACAAATAATTACCGATAAAGGATTAACAATGGAGCTCGCTGTTCACTTAAACTTGAAGATCAAAAAATTGGCGAATTGTACTGTTTGGATGCTTTGCATATATGTTTCTTAGACTATATAGAAACAATATATACAATGATATCAACAGTCTACCTTTTCCATTCATTGTTCTACTTGTCGAAATTTACAAACAATTTCCGTTAAAGGATTAACATTGGGGATCGTAGTTCACTTAAACTTGAAGAACAAATAATTGGCGAATTGTACTGTTTGGAAGCTTTGCATAACTGTATCTTAGACTATATAGAAGCAATATATACAAAGATTTCAACAGTCTAACTGATCTATTCATTGTTCTATTTGTAGAAAGTTACAAATAATTTCCCTTTCATGATTATCAATGGGGCTCGTTGTTCACTTAAACTTGAAGAACAATAAATTCGCGAATGGTACTGTTTGGAAGCTTTGCATAACTGTATCTTAGACTATATAGAAGCAATATATACAAAGATTTCAACAGTCTAACTGATCTATTCATTGTTCTATTTGTAGAAAGTTACAAATAATTTCCCTTTCATGATTATCAATGGGGCTCGTTGTTCACTTAAACTTGAAGAACAACAAATTCGCGAATGGTACTGTTTGGATGCTTTGCATATATGTTTCTTAGACTATATAGAAGCAATATATACAAAGATTTCAACCGTCTACCTGTTCCATTGATTGTTCTACTTGTCGATATTTACAAATAATTTCCTTTAAAGGATTAACAATGGGGCTCGTTGTTCACTTAAACTTGAAGAACAATAAATTGGCGAATTGTACTGTTTGGATGCTTTGCATATATGTTTCTTAGACTATATAGAAGCAATATATAGAATGATTTCAACCGTCTACCTGTTCCATTCATTGTTCTACTTGTCGATATTTATAAATAATTTCCGTTAAAGGATTAACAATGGGCTTCGTAGTTCACTTAAACTTTAAGAACAAAAAATTGGCGAATGGTACTGTTTGGATGCTTTGCATATATGTTTCTTAGACTATATAGAAGCAATATATACATTGATTTCAACCGGCTACCTGTTCAATTCATTATTCTACTTGTCGCAAGTTACAAATAATTTCCGTTAAAGTATTAACAATGGGGCTCGGAGTTCACTTAAACTTGAAGATCAAATAATTGGCGAATTGTACTGTTTGGACGCTTTGCATATATGTTTCTTAGACTATATAGAAGCAATATATACAAGGATTTCAACCGTCTACCTGTTCCATTCATTGTTCTACTTGTCGAAAGTTACAAATAATTACCGATAAAGGATTAACAATGGAGCTCGCTGTTCACTTAAACTTGAAGATCAAAAAATTGGCGAATTGTACTGTTTGGATGCTTTGCATATATGTTTCTTAGACTATATAGAAACAATATATACAATGATATCAACAGTCTACCTTTTCCATTCATTGTTCTACTTGTCGAAATTTACAAACAATTTTCGTTAAAGGATTAACATTGGGGATCGTAGTTCACTTAAACTTGAAGAACAAATAATTGGCGAATTGTACTGTTTGGAAGCTTTGCATAACTGTATCTTAGACTATATAGAAGCAATATATACAAAGATTTCAACAGTCTACCAGTTCCATTCATTGTTCTACTTGTCGAAAGTTACAAATAATTTCCGATAAAGGATTAACAATGGGGCTCAATTTTCACTTAACCTTGAAGAACAAAAAATTGGCGAATGGTACTGTTTGGATGCTTTGCATATATGTTTCTTAGACTATATAGAAGCAATATATACAAAGATTTCAACCGTCTACCTGTTCCATTCATTGTTCTACTTGTCGAAAGTTACATATAATTTCCGTTGGTGGATTAACAACGGGGCTCGTAGTTCACTTAAACTTGATGAACAAAAAATTGGCGAATGGTACTGCTTGGGTGCTTTGCATATATGTTTATTAGACTATATAGATGTAATATATACAATGATTTCAACCGTCTACCTGTTCCATTCATTGTTCTAATTGTAGCAAATTACAATTAATTTCCGTTAAAGGATTAACAATGGGGCTCGTAGTTCACTTAAACTTTAAGAACAAAAAATTGGCGAATGGTACTGTTTGGATGCTTTGCATATATGTTTCTTAGACTATATAGAAGCAATATATACATTGATTTCAACCGGCTACCTGTTCAATTCATTATTCTACTTGTCGCAAGTTACAAATAATTTCCGTTAAAGTATTAACAATGGGGCTCGGAGTTCACTTAAACTTGAAGATCAAATAATTGGCGAATTGTACTGTTTGGACGCTTTGCATATATGTTTCTTAGACTATATAGAAGCAATATATACAAGGATTTCAACCGTCTACCTGTTCCATTCATTGTTCTACTTGTCGAAAGTTACAAATAATTACCGATAAAGGATTAACAATGGAGCTCGCTGTTCACTTAAACTTGAAGATCAAAAAATTGGAGAATTGTACTGTTTGGATGCTTTGCATATATGTTTCTTAGACTATATAGAAACAATATATACAATGATATCAACAGTCTACCTTTTCCATTCATTGTTCTACTTGTCGAAATTTACAAACAATTTCCGTTTAAGGATTAACATTGGGGATCGTAGTTCACTTAAACTTGAAGAACAAATAATTGGCGAATTGTACTGTTTGGAAGCTTTGCATAACTGTATCTTAGACTATATAGAAGCAATATATACAAAGATTTCAACAGTCTAACTGATCTATTCATTGTTCTATTTGTAGAAAGTTACAAATAATTTCCCTTTCATGATTATCAATGGGGCTCGTTGTTCACTTAAACTTGAAGAACAATAAATTCGCGAATGGTACTGTTTGGATGCTTTGCATATATGTTTCTTAGACTATATAGAAGCAATATATACAAAGATTTCAACCGTCTACCTGTTCCATTGATTGTTCTACTTGTCGATATTTACAAATAATTTCCTTTAAAGGATTAACAATGGGGCTCGTTGTTCACTTAAACTTGAAGAACAATAAATTGGCGAATTGTACTGTTTGGATGCTTTGCATATACGTTTCTTAGACTATATAGAAGCAATATATAGAAAGATTTCAACCGTCTACCTGTTGTATTCATTGTTATACTTGTAGAAAGTTACAAATAATTTCCTTTTCATGATTATCAATGGGGCTCGTTGTTCACTTAAACTTGAAGAACAAAAAATTGGCGAATGGTACTGTTTGGATGCTTTGCATATATGTTTCTTAGACTATATAGAAGCAATATATAGAATGATTTCAACCGTCTACCTGTTCCATTCATTGTTCTACTTGTCGATATTTACAAATAATTTCCGTTAAAGGATTAACATTGGGGATCGTAGTTCACTTAAACTTGAAGAACAAATAATTGGCGAATTGTACTGTTTGGAAGCTTTGCATAACTGTATCTTAGACTATATAGAAGCAATATATACAAAGATTTCAGCAGTCTAACTGATCTATTCAATGTTCTATTTGTAGAAAGTTACAAATAATTTCCCTTTCATGATTATCAATGGGGCTCGTTGTTCACTTAAACTTGAAGAACAATAAATTCGCGAATGGTACTGTTTGGATGCTTTGCATATATGTTTCTTAGACTATATAGAAGCAATATATACAAAGATTTCAACCGTCTACCCGTTCCATTCATTGTTCTATTTGTCGAAAGTTACAAATAATTTCCGATAAAGGATTAACCATTGGGGCTCATTGTTCACTTAAACTTGAAGAACAAAAAATTGGCGAATTGTACTGTTTGGATGCTTTGCATATATGTTTCTTAGACTATATGGAAGCAATATATACAAAGATTTCGACCGTCCACGTATTCCAATCATTGTTCTACTTGTCGAAATTTACAAATAATTTCCGATAAAGGATTAACAATCGGGCTCATTGTTCACTTAACCTTGAAGAACAAAAAATTGGCGAATGGTACTGTTTGGATGCTTTGCATATATGTTTCTTAGACTATACGGAAGCAATATATACAAAGATTTCAACCGTCTACGTGTTCCAATCATTGTTCTACTTGTCGTAATTTACAAATAATTTCCTTTAAAGGATTAACAATGGGGCTCGTTGTTCACTTAAACTTGAAGAACAATGAACTGGCGAATGGTACTGTTTGGATGCTTTGCATATATGTTTCTTAGACTATATGGAAGCAATATATAATAATATTTCAACCGTCTACGTGTTCCAATCATTGTTCTGCTTGTCGAAATTTACAAATAATTTCCTTTAAAGGATTAACAATGGGGCTCGTTGTTCACTTAAACTTGAAGAACAATAAATTGGCGAATTGTACTGTGTGGATGCTATGCATATATGTTTCTTAGACTATATAGAAGCAATATATATAATGATTTCAACCGTCTACCTGTTCCATTCATTGTTCTAATTGTAGAAAATTACAATTAATTTCCGTTAAAGGATTAACAATGGGGCTCGTAGTTCACTTAAACTTTAAGAACAAAAAATTGGCGAATGGTACTGTTTGGATGCTTTGCATATATGTTTCTTAGAATATATAAAAGCAACATATACAAAGATTTCAACCGTCTACCTGTTCGATTCATTGTTCTACTTGTCGAAAGTTACATATAATTTCCGTTGGTGGATTAACAACGAGGCTCGTAGTTCACTTAAACTTGATGAACAAAAAATTGGCGAATGGGACTGCTTGGGTGCTTTGCATATATGTTTATTAGACTATATAGATGTAATATATACAATGATTTCAACCGTCTACCTGTTCCATTCATTGTTCTAATTGTAGAAAATTACAATTAATTTCCGTTAAAGGATTAACAATGGGGCTCGTAGTTCACTTAAACTTTAAGAACAAAAAATTGGCGAATGGTACTGTTTGGATGCTTTGCATATATGTTTCTTAGACTATATAGAAGCAATATATACATTGATTTCAACCGGCTACCTGTTCAATTCATTATTCTACTTGTCGCAAGTTACAAATAATTTCCGTTAAAGTATTAACAATGGGGCTCGGAGTTCACTTAAACTTGAAGATCAAATAATTGGCGATTTGTACTGTTTGGACGCTTTGCATATATGTTTCTTAGACTATATAGAAGCAATATATACAAGGATTTCAACCGTCTACCTGTTCCATTCATTGTTCTACTTGTCGAAAGTTACAAATAATTACCGATAAAGGATTAACAATGGAGCTCGCTGTTCACTTAAACTTGAAGATCAAAAAATTGGCGAATTGTACTGTTTGGATGCTTTGCATATATTTCTTAGACTATATAGAAACAATATATACAATGATATCAACAGTCTACCTTTTCCATTCATTGTTCTACTTGTCGAAATTTACAAACAATTTCCGTTAAAGGATTAACATTGGGGATCGTAGTTCACTTAAACTTGAAGAACAAATAATTGGCGAATTGTACTGTTTGGAAGCTTTGCATAACTGTATCTTAGACTATATAGAAGCAATATATACAAAGATTTCAACAGTCTACCTGTTCCATTCATTGTTCTACTTGTCAAAAGTTACAAATAATTTCCTTTAAAGGATTAACAATGGGACTCGTTGTTCACTTAAACTTGAAGAACAATAAATTGGCGAATTGTACTGTTTGGATGCTTTGCATATATGTTTCTTAGACTATATAGAAGCAATATATACAAAGATTTCAACCGTCTACCTGTTCCATTCATTGTTCTACTTGTCGAAATTTACAAATAATTTCCTTTAAAGGATTAACAATGGGGCTCGTAGTTCACTTAAACTTGAGGAACAAAAAATTGGCGAATGGTACTGTTTGGATGCTTTGCATATATGTTTCTTAGACTATATAGAAGCAATATATACAAAGATTTCAACCATCTACCTGTTCCATTCATTGTTCTACTTGCCGAAAGTTACAAATAATTTCCGATAACGGATTAACCATTGGGGCTCATTGTTCCCTTAAACTTGAAGAACAATAAATTCGCGAATGGTACTGTTTGGATGCTTTGCATATATGTTTCTTAGACTATATAGAAGCAATATATACAATGATTTCAACCGTCTACCTGTTCCATTCATTTTTCTACTTGTCGATATTTACAAATAATTTCCTTTAAAGGATTAACAATGGGGCTCGTTGTTCACTTAAACTTGAAGAACAATAAATTGGCGAATTGTACTGTTTGGATGCTTTGCATATATGTTTCTTAGACTATATAGAAGCAATATATAGAAAGATTTCAACCGTCTACCTGTTCTATTCATTGTTATACTTGTAGAAAGTTACAAATAATTTCCTTTTCATGATTATCAATGGGGCTCGTTGTTCACTTAAACTTGAAGAACAAAAAATTGGCGAGTGGTACTGTTTGGATGCTTTGCATATATGTTTCTTAGACTATATAGAAGCAATATATACAAAGATTTCAACAGTCTAACTGTTCTATTCATTGTTCTATTTGAAGAAAGTTACAAATAATTTCCCTTTCATGATTATCAATGGGGCTCGTTGTTCACTTAAACTTGAAGAACAAAAAATTGGCGAAATGTACTGTTTGGATGCTTTGCATATATGTTTCTTAGAATATATAGATGCAACATATACAAAGATTTCAACCGTCTACCTGTTCCATTCATTGTTCTACTTGTCGAAAGTTACAAATAATTTCCGATAAAGGATCAACAATGGGGCTCATTGTTCACTTAAACTTGAGGAACAAAAAATTGGCGAATGGTACTGTTTGGATGCTTTGCGTACATGTTTCTTAGACTATATAGAAGCAATATATACAAAGTTTTCAACCGTCTACCTGTTCCATTCATTGTTCTACTTGTCGAAAGTTACAAATAATTTCCGATAAAGGATTAACAATGGGGCTCAATTTTCACTTAACCTTGAAGAACAAAAAATTGGCGAATGGTACTGTTTGGATGCTTTGCATATATGTTTCTTAGACTATATAGAAGCAATATATACAAAGATTTCAACCGTCTACCTGTTCCATTCATTGTTCTACTTGTCGAAAGTTACATATAATTTCCGTTGGTGGATTAACAACGGGGCTCGTAGTTCACTTAAACTTGATGAACAAAAAATTGGCGAATGGTACTGCTTGGGTGCTTTGCATATACGTTTATTAGACTATATAGATGTAATATATACAATGATTTCAACCGTCTACCTGTTCCATTCATTGTTCTAATTGTAGAAAATTACAATTAATTTCCGTTAAAGGATTAACAATGGGGCTCGTAGTTCACTTAAACTTTAAGAACAAAAAATTGGCGAATGGTACTGTTTGGATGCTTTGCATATATGTTTCTTAGACTATATAGAAGCAATATATACATTGATTTCAACCGGCTACCTGTTCAATTCATTATTCTACTTGTCGCAAGTTACAAATAATTTCCGTTAAAGTATTAACAATGGGGCTCGGAGTTCACTTAAACTTGAAGATCAAATAATTGGCGAATTGTACTGTTTGGACGCTTTGCATATATGTTTCTTAGACTATATAGAAGCAATATATACAAGGATTTCAACCGTCTACCTGTTCCATTCATTGTTCTACTTGTCGAAAGTTACATATAATTTCCGTTGGTGGATTAACAACGGGGCTCGTAGTTCACTTAAACATGATGAACAAAAAATTGGCGAATGGTACTGCTTGGGTGCTTTGCATATATGTTTATTAGACTATATAGATGTAATATATACAATGATTTCAACCGTCTACCTGTTCCATTCATTGTTCTAATTGTAGAAAATTACAATTAATTTCCGTTAAAGGATTAACAATGGGGCTCGTAGTTCACTTAAACTTTAAGAACAAAAAATTGGCGAATGGTACTGTTTGGATGCTTTGCATATATGTTTCTTAGACTATATAGAAGCAATATATACATTGATTTCAACCGGCTACCTGTTCAATTCATTATTCTACTTGTCGCAAGTTACAAATAATTTCCGTTAAAGTATTAACAATGGGGCTCGGAGTTCACTTAAACTTGAAGATCAAATAATTGGCGAATTGTACTGTTTGGACGCTTTGCATATATGTTTCTTAGACTATATAGAAGCAATATATACAAGGATTTCAACCGTCTACCTGTTCCATTCATTGTTCTACTTGTCGAAAGTTACAAATAATTACCGATAAAGGATTAACAATGGAGCTCGCTGTTCACTTAAACTTGAAGATCAAAAAATTGGCGAATTGTACTGTTTGGATGCTTTGCATATATGTTTCTTAGACTATATAGAAACAATATATACAATGATATCAACAGTCTACCTTTTCCATTCATTGTTCTACTTGTCGAAATTTACAAACAATTTTCGTTAAAGGATTAACATTGGGGATCGTAGTTCACTTAAACTTGAAGAACAAATAATTGGCGAATTGTACTGTTTGGAAGCTTTGCATAACTGTATCTTAGACTATATAGAAGCAATATATACAAAGATTTCAACAGTCTAACTGATCTATTCAATGTTCTATTTGTAGAAAGTTACAAATAATTTCCCTTTCATGATTATCAATGGGGCTCGTTGTTCACTTAAACTTGAAGAACAATAAATTCGCGAATGGTACTGTTTGGATGCTTTGCATATATGTTTCTTAGACTATATAGAAGCAATATATACAAAGATTTCAACCGTCTACATGTTCTATTCATTGTTCTACTCATAGAAACTTACAAATAATTTCCCTTTCGTGATTATCAATGGGGCTCGTTGTTCACTTAAACTTGAAGAACAAAAAATTGGCGTATGGTACTGTTTGGATGCGTTGCATATATGTTTCTTAGACTATATAGAAGCAATATATATAATGATTTCAACCGTCTACCTGTTCCATTCATTGTTCTAATTGTAGAAAGTTACAATTAATTTCCGTTAAAGGATTAACAATGGGGCTCTTAGTTCACTTAAACTTTAAGAACAAAAAATTGGCGAATGGTACTGTTTGGATGCTTTGCATATATGTTTCTTAGACTATATAGAAGCAATATATAGAAAGATTTCAACCGTCTACCTGTTCTATTCATTGTTATACTTGTAGAAAGTTACAAATAATTTCCTTTTCATGATTATCAATGGGGCTCGTTGTTCTCTTAAACTTGAAGAACAAAAAATTGGCGAATGGTACTGTTTGGATGCTTTGCATATATGTTTCTTAGACTATATAGAAGCAATATATAGAATGATTTCAACCGTCTACCTGTTCCATTCATTGTTCTACTTGTCGATATTTACAAATAATTTCCTTTAAAGGATTAACAATGGGGCTCGTTCTTCACTTAAACTTGAAGAACAATAAATTGGCGAATTGTACTGTTTGGATGCTTTGCATATATGTTTCTTAGACTATATAGAAGCAATATATAGAAAGATTTCAACCGTCTACCTGTTCTATTCATTGTTATACTTGTAGAAAGTTACAAATAATTTCCTTTTCATGATTATCAATGGGGCTCGTTGTTCACTTAAACTTGAAGAACAAAAAATTGGCGTATCGTACTGTTTGGATGCTTTGCATATATGTTTCTTAGACTATATAGAAGCAATATATACAAAGATTTCAACAGTCTAACTGTTCTATTCATTGTTCTATTTGAAGAAAGTTACAAATAATTTCCCTTTCATGATTATCAATGGGGCTCGTTGTTCACTTAAACTTGAAGAACAAAAAATTGGCGAAATGTACTGTTTGGATGCTTTGCATATATGTTTCTTAGAATATATAGATGCAACATATACAAAGATTTCAACCGTCTACCTGTTCCATTCATTGTTCTACTTGTCGAAAGTTACAAATAATTTCCGATAAAGGATCAACAGTGGGGCTCATTGTTCACTTAAACTTGAGGAACAAAAAATTGGCGAATGGTACTGTTTGGATGCTTTGCGTACATGTTTCTTAGACTATATAGAAGCAATATATACAAAGTTTTCAACCGTCTACCTGTTCCATTCATTGTTCTACTTGTCGAAAGTTACAAATAATTTCCGATAAAGGATTAACAATGGGGCTCAATTTTCACTTAACCTTGAAGAACAAAAAATTGGCGAATGGTACTGTTTGGATGCTTTGCATATATGTTTCTTAGACTATATAGAAGCAATATATACAAAGATTTCAACCGTCTACCTGTTCCATTCATTGTTCTACTTGTCGAAAGTTACATATAATTTCCGTTGGTGGATTAACAACGGGGCTCGTAGTTCACTTAAACTTGATGAACAAAAAATTGGCGAATGGTACTGCTTGGGTGCTTTGCATATATGTTTATTAGACTATATAGATGTAATATGTACAATGATTTCAACCGTCTACCTGTTCCATTCATTGTTCTAATTGTAGAAAATTACAATTAATTTCCGTTAAAGGATTAACAATGGGGCTCGTAGTTCACTTAAACTTTAAGAACGAAAAATTGGCGAATGGTACTGTTTGGATGCTTTGCATATATGTTTCTTAGACTATATAGAAGCAATATATAGAATGATTTCAACCGTCTACCTGTTCCATTCATTGTTCTACTTGTCGATATTTACAAATAATTTCCGTTAAAGGATTAACAATGGGGCTCGTAGTTCACTTAAACTTTAAGAACAAAAAATTGGCGAATGGTACTGTTTGGATGCTTTGCATATATGTTTCTTAGACTATATAGAAGCAATATATACATTGATTTCAACCGGCTACCTGTTCAATTCATTATTCTACTTGTCGCAAGTTACAAATAATTTCCGTTAAAGTATTAACAATGGGGCTCGGAGTTCACTTAAACTTGAAGATCAAATAATTGGCGAATTGTACTGTTTGGACGCTTTGCATATATGTTTCTTAGACTATATAGAAGCAATATATACAAGGATTTCAACCGTCTACCTGTTCCATTCATTGTTCTACTTGTCGAAAGTTACAAATAATTACCGATAAAGGATTAACAATGGAGCTCGCTGTTCACTTAAACTTGAAGATCAAAAAATTGGCGAATTGTACTGTTTGGATTCTTTGCATATATGTTTCTTAGACTATATAGAAACAATATATACAATGATATCAACAGTCTACCTTTTCCATTCATTGTTCTACTTGTCGAAATTTACAAACAATTTTCGTTAAAGGATTAACATTGGGGATCGTAGTTCACTTAAACTTGAAGAACAAATAATTGGCGAATTGTACTGTTTGGAAGCTTTGCATAACTGTATCTTAGACTATATAGAAGCAATATATACAAAGATTTCAACAGTCTAACTGATCTATTCAATGTTCTATTTGTAGAAAGTTACAAATAATTTCCCTTTCATGATTATCAATGGGGCTCGTTGTTCACTTAAACTTGAAGAACAATAAATTCGCGAATGGTACTGTTTGGATGCTTTGCATATATGTTTCTTAGACTATATAGAAGCAATATATACAAAGATTTCAACCGTCTACCCGTTCCATTCATTGTTCTATTTGTCGAAAGTTACAAATAATTTCCGATAAAGGATTAACCATTGGGGCTCATTGTTCACTTAAACTTGAAGAACAAAAAATTGGCGAATTGTACTGTTTGGATGCTTTGCATATATGTTTCTTAGACTATATAGAAGCAATATATAGAAGGATTTCACCCGTCTACCTGTTCCAATCATTGGTCTACTTGTCGAAATTTAGAAATAATTTCTCTTTCATGATTATCAATGGGGCTCGTTGTTCACTTAAACTTGAAGAACAAAAAATTGGCGAAATGTACTGTTTGGATGCTTTGCATATATGTTTCTTAGAATATATAAAAGCAACATATACAAAGATTTCAACCGTCTACCTTTCCATTCATTGTTCTACTTGTCGAAAGTTACAAATAATTTCCGATAAAGGATCAACAATGGGGCTCATTGTTCACTTAAACTTGAGGAACAAAAAATTGGCGAATGGTACTGTTTGGATGCTTTGCGTACATGTTTCTTAGACTATATAGAAGCAATATATACAAAGTTTTCAACCGTCTACCTGTTCCATTCATTGTTCTACTTGTCGAAAGTTACAAATAATTTCCGATAAAGGATTAACAATGGGTTCAATTTTCACTTAACCTTGAAGAACAAAAAATTGGCGTATGGTACTGTTTGGATGCGTTGCATATATGTTTCTTAGACTATATAGAAGCAATATATACAAAGATTTCAACCGTCTACCTGTTCCATTCATTGTTCTACTTGTCGAAAGTTACATATAATTTCCTTTGGTGGATTAACAACGGGGCTCGTAGTTCACTTAAACTTGATGAACAAAAAATTGGCGAATGGTACTGCTTGGGTGCTTTGCATATATGTTTATTAGACTATATAGAAGCAATATATACAAAGATTTCAACCGTCTACCTGTTCCATTCATTGTTCTACTTGTCGAAAGTTACAAATAATTTCCGATAAAGGAGTAACCATTGGGGCTCATTGTTCACTTAAACTTGAAGAACAAAAAATTGGCGAATTGTACTGTTTGGATGCTTTGCATATGTGTTTCTTAGACTATATGGAAGCAATATATACAAAGATTTCGACCGTCCACGTATTCCAATCATTGTTCTACTTGTCGAAATTTACAAATAATTTCCGATAAAGGATTAACAATCGGGCTCATTGTTCACTTAACCTTGAAGAACAAAAAATTGGCGAATGGTACTGTTTGGATGCTTTGCATATATGTTTCTTAGACTATACGGAAGCAATATATACAAAGATTTCAACCGTCTACGTGTTCCAATCATTGTTCTACTTGTCGTAATTTACAAATAATTTCCTTTAAAGGATTAACAATGGGGCTCGTTGTTCACTTAAACTTGAAGAACAATGAACTGGCGAATGGTACTGTTTGGATACTTTGCATATATGTTTCTTAGACTATATGGAAGCAATATATAATAATATTTCAACCGTCTACGTGTTCCAATCATTGTTCTGCTTGTCGATATTTACAAATAATTTCCTTTAAAGGATTAACAATGGGGCTCGTTGTTCACTTAAACTTGAAGAACAATAAATTGGCGAATTGTACTGTGTGGATGCTATGCATATATGTTTCTTAGACTATATAGAAGCAACATATATAATGATTTCAACCGTCTACCTGTTCCATTCATTGTTCTAATTGTAGAAAATTACAATTAATTTCCGTTAAAGGATTAACAATGGGGCTCGTAGTTCACTTAAACTTTAAGAACAAAAAATTGGCGAATGGTACTGTTTGGATGCTTTGCATATATGTTTCTTAGAATATATAAAAGCAACATATACAAAGATTTCAACCGTCTACCTGTTCCATTCATTGTTCTACTTGTCGAAAGTTACATATAATTTCCGTTGGTGGATTAACAACGGGGCTCGTAGTTCACTTAAACTTGATGAACAAAAAATTGGCGAATGGTACTGCTTGGGTGCTTTGCATATATGTTTATTAGACTATATAGATGTAATATATACAATGATTTCAACCGTCTACCTGTTCCATTCATTGTTCTAATTGTAGAAAATTACAATTAATTTCCGTTAAAGGATTAACAATGGGGCTCGTAGTTCACTTAAACTTTAAGAACAAAAAATTGGCGAATGGTACTGTTTGGATGCTTTGCATATATGTTTCTTAGACTATATAGAAGCAATATATACATTGATTTCAACCGGCTACCTGTTCAATTCATTATTCTACTTGTCGCAAGTTACAAATAATTTCCGTTAAAGTATTAACAATGGGGCTCGGAGTTCACTTAAACTTGAAGATCAAATAATTGGCGAATTGTACTGTTTGGACGCTTTGCATATATGTTTCTTAGACTATATAGAAGCAATATATACAAGGATTTCAACCGTCTACCTGTTCCATTCATTGTTCTACTTGTCGAAAGTTACAAATCATTACCGATAAAGGATTAACAATGGAGCTCGCTGTTCACTTAAACTTGAAGATCAAAAAATTGGCGAATTGTACTGTTTGGATGCTTTGCATATATGTTTCTTAGACTATATAGAAACAATATATACAATGATATCAACAGTCTACCTTTTCCATTCATTGTTCTACTTGTCGAAATTTACAAACAATTTCCGTTAAAGGATTAACATTGGGGATCGTAGTTCACTTAAACTTGAAGAACAAATAATTGGCGAATTGTACTGTTTGGAAGCTTTGCATAACTGTATCTTAGACTATATAGAAGCAATATATACAAAGATTTCAACAGTCTAACTGATCTATTCATTGTTCTATTTGTAGAAAGTTACAAATAATTTCCCTTTCATGATTATCAATGGGGCTCGTTGTTCACTTAAACTTGAAGAACAATAAATTCGCGAATGGTACTGTTTGGATGCTTTGCATATATGTTTCTTAGACTATATAGAAGCAATATATACAAAGATTTCAACCGTCTACCCGTTCCATTCATTGTTCTATTTGTCGAAAGTTACAAATAATTTCCGATAAAGGATTAACCATTGGGGCTCATTGTTCACTTAAACTTGAAGAACAAAAAATTGGCGAATTGTACTGTTTGGATGCTTTGCATATATGTTTCTTAGACTATATAGAAGCAATATATAGAAGGATTTCACCCGTCTACCTGTTCCAATCATTGTTCTACTTGTCGAAATTTAGAAATAATTTCCCTTTCATGATTATCAATGGGGCTCGTTGTTCACTTAAACTTGAAGAACAATAAATTCGCGAATGGTACTGTTTGGATGCTTTGCATATATGTTTCTTAGACTATATAGAAGCAATATATACAATGATTTCAACCGTCTACCTGTTCCATTCATTTTTCTACTTGTCGATATTTACAAATAATTTCCTTTAAAGGATTAACAATGGGGCTCGTTGTTCACTTAAACTTGAAGAACAAAAAATTGGCGAATGGTACTGTTTGGATGCTTTGCATATATGTTTCTTAGACTATATAGAAGCAATATATAGAATGATTTCAACCGTCTACCTGTTCCATTCATTGTTCTACTTGTCGATATTTACAAATAATTTCCTTTAAAGGATTAACAATGGGGCTCGTTCTTCACTTAAACTTGAAGAACAATAAATTGGCGAATTGTACTGTTTGGATGCTTTGCATATATGTTTCTTAGACTATATAGAAGCAATATATAGAAAGATTTCAACCGTCTACCTGTTCTATTCATTGTTATACTTGTAGAAAGTTACAAATAATTTCCTTTTCATGATTATCAATGGGGCTCGTTGTTCACTTAAACTTGAAGAACAAAAAATTGGCGTATCGTACTGTTTGGATGCTTTGCATATATGTTTCTTAGACTATATAGAAGCAATATATACAAAGATTTCAACAGTCTAACTGTTCTATTCATTGTTCTATTTGAAGAAAGTTACAAATAATTTCCCTTTCATGATTATCAATGGGGCTCGTTGTTCACTTAAACTTGAAGAACAAAAAATTGGCGAAATGTACTGTTTGGATGCTTTGCATATATGTTTCTTAGAATATATAGATGCAACATATACAAAGATTTCAACCGTCTACCTGTTCCATTCATTGTTCTACTTGTCGAAAGTTACAAATAATTTCCCTTTCGTGATTATCAATGGGGCTCGTTGTTCACTTAAACTTGAAGAACAAAAAATTGGCGTATGGTACTGTTTGGATGCGTTGCATATATGTTTCTTAGACTATATAGAAGCAATATATATAATGATTTCAACCGTCTACCTGTTCCATTCATTGTTCTAATTGTAGAAAGTTACAATTAATTTCCGTTAAAGGATTAACAATGGGGCTCTTAGTTCACTTAAACTTTAAGAACAAAAAATTGGCGAATGGTACTGTTTGGATGCTTTGCATATATGTTTCTTAGACTATATAGAAGCAATATATAGAAAGATTTCAACCGTCTACCTGTTCTATTCATTGTTATACTTGTAGAAAGTTACAAATAATTTCCTTTTCATGATTATCAATGGGGCTCGTTGTTCTCTTAAACTTGAAGAACAAAAAATTGGCGAATGGTACTGTTTGGATGCTTTGCATATATGTTTCTTAGACTATATAGAAGCAATATATAGAATGATTTCAACCGTCTACCTGTTCCATTCATTGTTCTACTTGTCGATATTTACAAATAATTTCCTTTAAAGGATTAACAATGGGGCTCGTTCTTCACTTAAACTTGAAGAACAATAAATTGGCGAATTGTACTGTTTGGATGCTTTGCATATATGTTTCTTAGACTATATAGAAGCAATATATAGAAAGATTTCAACCGTCTACCTGTTCTATTCATTGTTATACTTGTAGAAAGTTACAAATAATTTCCTTTTCATGATTATCAATGGGGCTCGTTGTTCACTTAAACTTGAAGAACAAAAAATTGGCGTATCGTACTGTTTGGATGCTTTGCATATATGTTTCTTAGACTATATAGAAGCAATATATACAAAGATTTCAACAGTCTAACTGTTCTATTCATTGTTCTATTTGAAGAAAGTTACAAATAATTTCCCTTTCATGATTATCAATGGGGCTCGTTGTTCACTTAAACTTGAAGAACAAAAAATTGGCGAAATGTACTGTTTGGATGCTTTGCATATATGTTTCTTAGAATATATAGATGCAACATATACAAAGATTTCAACCGTCTACCTGTTCCATTCATTGTTCTACTTGTCGAAAGTTACAAATAATTTCCGATAAAGGATCAACAGTGGGGCTCATTGTTCACTTAAACTTGAGGAACAAAAAATTGGCGAATGGTACTGTTTGGATGCTTTGCGTACATGTTTCTTAGACTATATAGAAGCAATATATACAAAGTTTTCAACCGTCTACCTGTTCCATTCATTGTTCTACTTGTCGAAAGTTACAAATAATTTCCGATAAAGGATTAACAATGGGGCTCAATTTTCACTTAACCTTGAAGAACAAAAAATTGGCGAATGGTACTGTTTGGATGCTTTGCATATATGTTTCTTAGACTATATAGAAGCAATATATACAAAGATTTCAACCGTCTACCTGTTCCATTCATTGTTCTACTTGTCGAAAGTTACATATAATTTCCGTTGGTGGATTAACAACGGGGCTCGTAGTTCACTTAAACTTGATGAACAAAAAATTGGCGAATGGTACTGCTTGGGTGCTTTGCATATATGTTTATTAGACTATATAGATGTAATATGTACAATGATTTCAACCGTCTACCTGTTCCATTCATTGTTCTAATTGTAGAAAATTACAATTAATTTCCGTTAAAGGATTAACAATGGGGCTCGTAGTTCACTTAAACTTTAAGAACGAAAAATTGGCGAATGGTACTGTTTGGATGCTTTGCATATATGTTTCTTAGACTATATAGAAGCAATATATAGAATGATTTCAACCGTCTACCTGTTCCATTCATTGTTCTACTTGTCGATATTTACAAATAATTTCCGTTAAAGGATTAACAATGGGGCTCGTAGTTCACTTAAACTTTAAGAACAAAAAATTGGCGAATGGTACTGTTTGGATGCTTTGCATATATGTTTCTTAGACTATATAGAAGCAATATATACATTGATTTCAACCGGCTACCTGTTCAATTCATTATTCTACTTGTCGCAAGTTACAAATAATTTCCGTTAAAGTATTAACAATGGGGCTCGGAGTTCACTTAAACTTGAAGATCAAATAATTGGCGAATTGTACTGTTTGGACGCTTTGCATATATGTTTCTTAGACTATATAGAAGCAATATATACAAGGATTTCAACCGTCTACCTGTTCCATTCATTGTTCTACTTGTCGAAAGTTACAAATAATTACCGATAAAGGATTAACAATGGAGCTCGCTGTTCACTTAAACTTGAAGATCAAAAAATTGGCGAATTGTACTGTTTGGATTCTTTGCATATATGTTTCTTAGACTATATAGAAACAATATATACAATGATATCAACAGTCTACCTTTTCCATTCATTGTTCTACTTGTCGAAATTTACAAACAATTTTCGTTAAAGGATTAACATTGGGGATCGTAGTTCACTTAAACTTGAAGAACAAATAATTGGCGAATTGTACTGTTTGGAAGCTTTGCATAACTGTATCTTAGACTATATAGAAGCAATATATACAAAGATTTCAACAGTCTAACTGATCTATTCAATGTTCTATTTGTAGAAAGTTACAAATAATTTCCCTTTCATGATTATCAATGGGGCTCGTTGTTCACTTAAACTTGAAGAACAATAAATTCGCGAATGGTACTGTTTGGATGCTTTGCATATATGTTTCTTAGACTATATAGAAGCAATATATACAAAGATTTCAACCGTCTACCCGTTCCATTCATTGTTCTATTTGTCGAAAGTTACAAATAATTTCCGATAAAGGATTAACCATTGGGGCTCATTGTTCACTTAAACTTGAAGAACAAAAAATTGGCGAATTGTACTGTTTGGATGCTTTGCATATATGTTTCTTAGACTATATAGAAGCAATATATAGAAGGATTTCACCCGTCTACCTGTTCCAATCATTGGTCTACTTGTCGAAATTTAGAAATAATTTCTCTTTCATGATTATCAATGGGGCTCGTTGTTCACTTAAACTTGAAGAACAAAAAATTGGCGAAATGTACTGTTTGGATGCTTTGCATATATGTTTCTTAGAATATATAAAAGCAACATATACAAAGATTTCAACCGTCTACCTTTCCATTCATTGTTCTACTTGTCGAAAGTTACAAATAATTTCCGATAAAGGATCAACAATGGGGCTCATTGTTCACTTAAACTTGAGGAACAAAAAATTGGCGAATGGTACTGTTTGGATGCTTTGCGTACATGTTTCTTAGACTATATAGAAGCAATATATACAAAGTTTTCAACCGTCTACCTGTTCCATTCATTGTTCTACTTGTCGAAAGTTACAAATAATTTCCGATAAAGGATTAACAATGGGTTCAATTTTCACTTAACCTTGAAGAACAAAAAATTGGCGTATGGTACTGTTTGGATGCGTTGCATATATGTTTCTTAGACTATATAGAAGCAATATATACAAAGATTTCAACCGTCTACCTGTTCCATTCATTGTTCTACTTGTCGAAAGTTACATATAATTTCCTTTGGTGGATTAACAACGGGGCTCGTAGTTCACTTAAACTTGATGAACAAAAAATTGGCGAATGGTACTGCTTGGGTGCTTTGCATATATGTTTATTAGACTATATAGAAGCAATATATACAAAGATTTCAACCGTCTACCTGTTCCATTCATTGTTCTACTTGTCGAAAGTTACAAATAATTTCCGATAAAGGAGTAACCATTGGGGCTCATTGTTCACTTAAACTTGAAGAACAAAAAATTGGCGAATTGTACTGTTTGGATGCTTTGCATATGTGTTTCTTAGACTATATGGAAGCAATATATACAAAGATTTCGACCGTCCACGTATTCCAATCATTGTTCTACTTGTCGAAATTTACAAATAATTTCCGATAAAGGATTAACAATCGGGCTCATTGTTCACTTAACCTTGAAGAACAAAAAATTGGCGAATGGTACTGTTTGGATGCTTTGCATATATGTTTCTTAGACTATACGGAAGCAATATATACAAAGATTTCAACCGTCTACGTGTTCCAATCATTGTTCTACTTGTCGTAATTTACAAATAATTTCCTTTAAAGGATTAACAATGGGGCTCGTTGTTCACTTAAACTTGAAGAACAATGAACTGGCGAATGGTACTGTTTGGATACTTTGCATATATGTTTCTTAGACTATATGGAAGCAATATATAATAATATTTCAACCGTCTACGTGTTCCAATCATTGTTCTGCTTGTCGATATTTACAAATAATTTCCTTTAAAGGATTAACAATGGGGCTCGTTGTTCACTTAAACTTGAAGAACAATAAATTGGCGAATTGTACTGTGTGGATGCTATGCATATATGTTTCTTAGACTATATAGAAGCAACATATATAATGATTTCAACCGTCTACCTGTTCCATTCATTGTTCTAATTGTAGAAAATTACAATTAATTTCCGTTAAAGGATTAACAATGGGGCTCGTAGTTCACTTAAACTTTAAGAACAAAAAATTGGCGAATGGTACTGTTTGGATGCTTTGCATATATGTTTCTTAGAATATATAAAAGCAACATATACAAAGATTTCAACCGTCTACCTGTTCCATTCATTGTTCTACTTGTCGAAAGTTACATATAATTTCCGTTGGTGGATTAACAACGGGGCTCGTAGTTCACTTAAACTTGATGAACAAAAAATTGGCGAATGGTACTGCTTGGGTGCTTTGCATATATGTTTATTAGACTATATAGATGTAATATATACAATGATTTCAACCGTCTACCTGTTCCATTCATTGTTCTAATTGTAGAAAATTACAATTAATTTCCGTTAAAGGATTAACAATGGGGCTCGTAGTTCACTTAAACTTTAAGAACAAAAAATTGGCGAATGGTACTGTTTGGATGCTTTGCATATATGTTTCTTAGACTATATAGAAGCAATATATACATTGATTTCAACCGGCTACCTGTTCAATTCATTATTCTACTTGTCGCAAGTTACAAATAATTTCCGTTAAAGTATTAACAATGGGGCTCGGAGTTCACTTAAACTTGAAGATCAAATAATTGGCGAATTGTACTGTTTGGACGCTTTGCATATATGTTTCTTAGACTATATAGAAGCAATATATACAAGGATTTCAACCGTCTACCTGTTCCATTCATTGTTCTACTTGTCGAAAGTTACAAATCATTACCGATAAAGGATTAACAATGGAGCTCGCTGTTCACTTAAACTTGAAGATCAAAAAATTGGCGAATTGTACTGTTTGGATGCTTTGCATATATGTTTCTTAGACTATATAGAAACAATATATACAATGATATCAACAGTCTACCTTTTCCATTCATTGTTCTACTTGTCGAAATTTACAAACAATTTCCGTTAAAGGATTAACATTGGGGATCGTAGTTCACTTAAACTTGAAGAACAAATAATTGGCGAATTGTACTGTTTGGAAGCTTTGCATAACTGTATCTTAGACTATATAGAAGCAATATATACAAAGATTTCAACAGTCTAACTGATCTATTCATTGTTCTATTTGTAGAAAGTTACAAATAATTTCCCTTTCATGATTATCAATGGGGCTCGTTGTTCACTTAAACTTGAAGAACAATAAATTCGCGAATGGTACTGTTTGGATGCTTTGCATATATGTTTCTTAGACTATATAGAAGCAATATATACAAAGATTTCAACCGTCTACCCGTTCCATTCATTGTTCTATTTGTCGAAAGTTACAAATAATTTCCGATAAAGGATTAACCATTGGGGCTCATTGTTCACTTAAACTTGAAGAACAAAAAATTGGCGAATTGTACTGTTTGGATGCTTTGCATATATGTTTCTTAGACTATATAGAAGCAATATATAGAAGGATTTCACCCGTCTACCTGTTCCAATCATTGTTCTACTTGTCGAAATTTAGAAATAATTTCCCTTTCATGATTATCAATGGGGCTCGTTGTTCACTTAAACTTGAAGAACAATAAATTCGCGAATGGTACTGTTTGGATGCTTTGCATATATGTTTCTTAGACTATATAGAAGCAATATATACAATGATTTCAACCGTCTACCTGTTCCATTCATTTTTCTACTTGTCGATATTTACAAATAATTTCCTTTAAAGGATTAACAATGGGGCTCGTTGTTCACTTAAACTTGAAGAACAAAAAATTGGCGAATGGTACTGTTTGGATGCTTTGCATATATGTTTCTTAGACTATATAGAAGCAATATATAGAATGATTTCAACCGTCTACCTGTTCCATTCATTGTTCTACTTGTCGATATTTACAAATAATTTCCTTTAAAGGATTAACAATGGGGCTCGTTCTTCACTTAAACTTGAAGAACAATAAATTGGCGAATTGTACTGTTTGGATGCTTTGCATATATGTTTCTTAGACTATATAGAAGCAATATATAGAAAGATTTCAACCGTCTACCTGTTCTATTCATTGTTATACTTGTAGAAAGTTACAAATAATTTCCTTTTCATGATTATCAATGGGGCTCGTTGTTCACTTAAACTTGAAGAACAAAAAATTGGCGTATCGTACTGTTTGGATGCTTTGCATATATGTTTCTTAGACTATATAGAAGCAATATATACAAAGATTTCAACAGTCTAACTGTTCTATTCATTGTTCTATTTGAAGAAAGTTACAAATAATTTCCCTTTCATGATTATCAATGGGGCTCGTTGTTCACTTAAACTTGAAGAACAAAAAATTGGCGAAATGTACTGTTTGGATGCTTTGCATATATGTTTCTTAGAATATATAGATGCAACATATACAAAGATTTCAACCGTCTACCTGTTCCATTCATTGTTCTACTTGTCGAAAGTTACAAATAATTTCCGATAAAGGATCAACAATGGGGCTCATTGTTCACTTAAACTTGAGGAACAAAAAATTGGCGAATGGTACTGTTTGGATGCTTTGCGTACATGTCTCTTAGACTATATAGAAGCAATATATACAAAGTTTTCAACCGTCTACCTGTTCCATTCATTGTTCTACTTGTCGAAAGTTACAAATAATTTCCGATAAAGGATTAACAATGGGGCTCAATTTTCACTTAACCTTGAAGAACAAAAAATTGGCGAATGGTACTGTTTGGATGCTTTGCATATATGTTTCTTAGACTATATAGAAGCAATATATAGAATGATTTCAACCGTCTACCTGTTCCATTCATTGTTCTACTTGTCGATATTTACAAATAATTTCCGTTAAAGGATTAACAATGGGGCTCGTAGTTCACTTAAACTTTAAGAACAAAAAATTGGCGAATGGTACTGTTTGGATGCTTTGCATATATGTTTCTTAGACTATATAGAAGCAATATATACATTGATTTCAACCGGCTACCTGTTCAATTCATTATTCTACTTGTCGCAAGTTACAAATAATTTCCGTTAAAGTATTAACAATGGGGCTCGGAGTTCACTTAAACTTGAAGATCAAATAATTGGCGAATTGTACTGTTTGGACGCTTTGCATATATGTTTCTTAGACTATATAGAAGCAATATATACAAGGATTTCAACCGTCTACCTGTTCCATTCATTGTTCTACTTGTCGAAAGTTACAAATAATTACCGATAAAGGATTAACAATGGAGCTCGCTGTTCACTTAAACTTGAAGATCAAAAAATTGGCGAATTGTACTGTTTGGATTCTTTGCATATATGTTTCTTAGACTATATAGAAACAATATATACAATGATATCAACAGTCTACCTTTTCCATTCATTGTTCTACTTGTCGAAATTTACAAACAATTTTCGTTAAAGGATTAACATTGGGGATCGTAGTTCACTTAAACTTGAAGAACAAATAATTGGCGAATTGTACTGTTTGGAAGCTTTGCATAACTGTATCTTAGACTATATAGAAGCAATATATACAAAGATTTCAACAGTCTAACTGATCTATTCAATGTTCTATTTGTAGAAAGTTACAAATAATTTCCCTTTCATGATTATCAATGGGGCTCGTTGTTCACTTAAACTTGAAGAACAATAAATTCGCGAATGGTACTGTTTGGATGCTTTGCATATATGTTTCTTAGACTATATAGAAGCAATATATACAAAGATTTCAACCGTCTACCCGTTCCATTCATTGTTCTATTTGTCGAAAGTTACAAATAATTTCCGATAAAGGATTAACCATTGGGGCTCATTGTTCACTTAAACTTGAAGAACAAAAAATTGGCGAATTGTACTGTTTGGATGCTTTGCATATATGTTTCTTAGACTATATAGAAGCAATATATAGAAGGATTTCACCCGTCTACCTGTTCCAATCATTGGTCTACTTGTCGAAATTTAGAAATAATTTCTCTTTCATGATTATCAATGGGGCTCGTTGTTCACTTAAACTTGAAGAACAAAAAATTGGCGAAATGTACTGTTTGGATGCTTTGCATATATGTTTCTTAGAATATATAAAAGCAACATATACAAAGATTTCAACCGTCTACCTTTCCATTCATTGTTCTACTTGTCGAAAGTTACAAATAATTTCCGATAAAGGATCAACAATGGGGCTCATTGTTCACTTAAACTTGAGGAACAAAAAATTGGCGAATGGTACTGTTTGGATGCTTTGCGTACATGTTTCTTAGACTATATAGAAGCAATATATACAAAGTTTTCAACCGTCTACCTGTTCCATTCATTGTTCTACTTGTCGAAAGTTACAAATAATTTCCGATAAAGGATTAACAATGGGTTCAATTTTCACTTAACCTTGAAGAACAAAAAATTGGCGTATGGTACTGTTTGGATGCGTTGCATATATGTTTCTTAGACTATATAGAAGCAATATATACAAAGATTTCAACCGTCTACCTGTTCCATTCATTGTTCTACTTGTCGAAAGTTACATATAATTTCCTTTGGTGGATTAACAACGGGGCTCGTAGTTCACTTAAACTTGATGAACAAAAAATTGGCGAATGGTACTGCTTGGGTGCTTTGCATATATGTTTATTAGACTATATAGAAGCAATATATACAAAGATTTCAACCGTCTACCTGTTCCATTCATTGTTCTACTTGTCGAAAGTTACAAATAATTTCCGATAAAGGAGTAACCATTGGGGCTCATTGTTCACTTAAACTTGAAGAACAAAAAATTGGCGAATTGTACTGTTTGGATGCTTTGCATATGTGTTTCTTAGACTATATGGAAGCAATATATACAAAGATTTCGACCGTCCACGTATTCCAATCATTGTTCTACTTGTCGAAATTTACAAATAATTTCCGATAAAGGATTAACAATCGGGCTCATTGTTCACTTAACCTTGAAGAACAAAAAATTGGCGAATGGTACTGTTTGGATGCTTTGCATATATGTTTCTTAGACTATACGGAAGCAATATATACAAAGATTTCAACCGTCTACGTGTTCCAATCATTGTTCTACTTGTCGTAATTTACAAATAATTTCCTTTAAAGGATTAACAATGGGGCTCGTTGTTCACTTAAACTTGAAGAACAATGAACTGGCGAATGGTACTGTTTGGATACTTTGCATATATGTTTCTTAGACTATATGGAAGCAATATATAATAATATTTCAACCGTCTACGAGTTCCAATCATTGTTCTGCTTGTCGATATTTACAAATAATTTCCTTTAAAGGATTAACAATGGGGCTCGTTGTTCACTTAAACTTGAAGAACAATAAATTGGCGAATTGTACTGTGTGGATGCTATGCATATATGTTTCTTAGACTATATAGAAGCAACATATATAATGATTTCAACCGTCTACCTGTTCCATTCATTGTTCTAATTGTAGAAAATTACAATTAATTTCCGTTAAAGGATTAACAATGGGGCTCGTAGTTCACTTAAACTTTAAGAACAAAAAATTGGCGAATGGTACTGTTTGGATGCTTTGCATATATGTTTCTTAGAATATATAAAAGCAACAAATACAAAGATTTCAACCGTCTACCTGTTCCATTCATTGTTCTACTTGTCGAAAGTTACATATAATTTCCGTTGGTGGATTAACAACGGGGCTCGTAGTTCACTTAAACTTGATGAACAAAAAATTGGCGAATGGTACTGCTTGGGTGCTTTGCATATATGTTTATTAGACTATATAGATGTAATATATACAATGATTTCAACCGTCTACCTGTTCCATTCATTGTTCTAATTGTAGAAAATTACAATTAATTTCCGTTAAAGGATTAACAATGGGGCTCGTAGTTCACTTAAACTTTAAGAACAAAAAATTGGCGAATGGTACTGTTTGGATGCTTTGCATATATGTTTCTTAGACTATATAGAAGCAATATATACATTGATTTCAACCGGCTACCTGTTCAATTCATTATTCTACTTGTCGCAAGTTACAAATAATTTCCGTTAAAGTATTAACAATGGGGCTCGGAGTTCACTTAAACTTGAAGATCAAATAATTGGCGAATTGTACTGTTTGGACGCTTTGCATATATGTTTCTTAGACTATATAGAAGCAATATATACAAGGATTTCAACCGTCTACCTGTTCCATTCATTGTTCTACTTGTCGAAAGTTACAAATCATTACCGATAAAGGATTAACAATGGAGCTCGCTGTTCACTTAAACTTGAAGATCAAAAAATTGGCGAATTGTACTGTTTGGATGCTTTGCATATATGTTTCTTAGACTATATAGAAACAATATATACAATGATATCAACAGTCTACCTTTTCCATTCATTGTTCTACTTGTCGAAATTTACAAACAATTTCCGTTAAAGGATTAACATTGGGGATCGTAGTTCACTTAAACTTGAAGAACAAATAATTGGCGAATTGTACTGTTTGGAAGCTTTGCATAACTGTATCTTAGACTATATAGAAGCAATATATACAAAGATTTCAACAGTCTAACTGATCTATTCATTGTTCTATTTGTAGAAAGTTACAAATAATTTCCCTTTCATGATTATCAATGGGGCTCGTTGTTCACTTAAACTTGAAGAACAATAAATTCGCGAATGGTACTGTTTGGATGCTTTGCATATATGTTTCTTAGACTATATAGAAGCAATATATACAAAGATTTCAACCGTCTACCCGTTCCATTCATTGTTCTATTTGTCGAAAGTTACAAATAATTTCCGATAAAGGATTAACCATTGGGGCTCATTGTTCACTTAAACTTGAAGAACAAAAAATTGGCGAATTGTACTGTTTGGATGCTTTGCATATATGTTTCTTAGACTATATAGAAGCAATATATAGAAGGATTTCACCCGTCTACCTGTTCCAATCATTGTTCTACTTGTCGAAATTTAGAAATAATTTCCCTTTCATGATTATCAATGGGGCTCGTTGTTCACTTAAACTTGAAGAACAATAAATTCGCGAATGGTACTGTTTGGATGCTTTGCATATATGTTTCTTAGACTATATAGAAGCAATATATACAATGATTTCAACCGTCTACCTGTTCCATTCATTTTTCTACTTGTCGATATTTACAAATAATTTCCTTTAAAGGATTAACAATGGGGCTCGTTGTTCACTTAAACTTGAAGAACAAAAAATTGGCGAATGGTACTGTTTGGATGCTTTGCATATATGTTTCTTAGACTATATAGAAGCAATATATAGAATGATTTCAACCGTCTACCTGTTCCATTCATTGTTCTACTTGTCGATATTTACAAATAATTTCCTTTAAAGGATTAACAATGGGGCTCGTTCTTCACTTAAACTTGAAGAACAATAAATTGGCGAATTGTACTGTTTGGATGCTTTGCATATATGTTTCTTAGACTATATAGAAGCAATATATAGAAAGATTTCAACCGTCTACCTGTTCTATTCATTGTTATACTTGTAGAAAGTTACAAATAATTTCCTTTTCATGATTATCAATGGGGCTCGTTGTTCACTTAAACTTGAAGAACAAAAAATTGGCGTATCGTACTGTTTGGATGCTTTGCATATATGTTTCTTAGACTATATAGAAGCAATATATACAAAGATTTCAACAGTCTAACTGTTCTATTCATTGTTCTATTTGAAGAAAGTTACAAATAATTTCCCTTTCATGATTATCAATGGGGCTCGTTGTTCACTTAAACTTGAAGAACAAAAAATTGGCGAAATGTACTGTTTGGATGCTTTGCATATATGTTTCTTAGAATATATAGATGCAACATATACAAAGATTTCAACCGTCTACCTGTTCCATTCATTGTTCTACTTGTCGAAAGTTACAAATAATTTCCGATAAAGGATCAACAATGGGGCTCATTGTTCACTTAAACTTGAGGAACAAAAAATTGGCGAATGGTACTGTTTGGATGCTTTGCGTACATGTCTCTTAGACTATATAGAAGCAATATATACAAAGTTTTCAACCGTCTACCTGTTCCATTCATTGTTCTACTTGTCGAAAGTTACAAATAATTTCCGATAAAGGATTAACAATGGGGCTCAATTTTCACTTAACCTTGAAGAACAAAAAATTGGCGAATGGTACTGTTTGGATGCTTTGCATATATGTTTCTTAGACTATATAGAAGCAATATATACAAAGATTTCAACCGTCTACCTGTTCCATTCATTGTTCTACTTGTCGAAAGTTACATATAATTTCCGTTGGTGGATTAACAACGGGGCTCGTAGTTCACTTAAACTTGATGAACAAAACATTGGCGAATGGTACTGCTTGGGTGCTTTGCATATATGTTTATTAGACTATATAGATGTAATATATACAATGATTTCAACCGTCTACCTGTTCCATTCATTGTTCTAATTGTAGAAAATTACAATTAATTTCCGTTAAAGGATTAACAATGGGGCTCGTAGTTCACTTAAACTTTAAGAACAAAAAATTGGCGAATGGTACTGTTTGGATGCTTTGCATATATGTTTCTTAGACTATATAGAAGCAATATATACATTGATTTCAACCGGCTACCTGTTCAATTCATTATTCTACTTGTCGCAAGTTACAAATAATTTCCGTTAAAGTATTAACAATGGGGCTCGGAGTTCACTTAAACTTGAAGATCAAATAATTGGCGAATTGTACTGTTTGGACGCTTTGCATATATGTTTCTTAGACTATATAGAAGCAATATATACAAGGATTTCAACCGTCTACCTGTTCCATTCATTGTTCTGCTTGTCGAAAGTTACAAATAATTACCGATAAAGGATTAACAATGGAGCTCGCTGTTCACTTAAACTTGAAGATCAAAAAATTGGCGAATTGTACTGTTTGGATGCTTTGCATATATGTTTCTTAGACTATATAGAAACAATATATACAATGATATCAACAGTCTACCTTTTCCATTCATTGTTCTACTTGTCGAAATTTACAAACAATTTCCGTTTAAGGATTAACATTGGGGATCGTAGTTCACTTAAACTTGAAGAACAAATAATTGGCGAATTGTACTGTTTGGAAGCTTTGCATAACTGTATCTTAGACTATATAGAAGCAATATATACAAAGATTTCAACAGTCTAACTGATCTATTCATTGTTCTATTTGTAGAAAGTTACAAATAATTTCCCTTTCATGATTATCAATGGGGCTCGTTGTTCACTTAAACTTGAAGAACAATAAATTCGCGAATGGTACTGTTTGGATGCTTTGCATATATGTTTCTTAGACTATATAGAAGCAATATATACAAAGATTTCAACCGTCTACCTGTTCCATTGATTGTTCTACTTGTCGATATTTACAAATAATTTCCTTTAAAGGATTAACAATGGGGCTCGTTGTTCACTTAAACTTGAAGAACAATAAATTGGCGAATTGTACTGTTTGGATGCTTTGCATATATGTTTCCTAGACTATGTAGAAGCAATATATACAAAGATTTCAACCGTCTACCTGTTCCATTGATTGTTCTACTTGTCGAAAGTTACATATAATTTCCGTTGGTGGATTAACAACGGGGCTCGTAGTTTACTTAAACTTGAAGAACAAAAAATTGGCGAATTGTACTGTTTGGATGCTTTGCATATATGTTTCTTAGACTATTTAGAAGCAATATATACAATGATTTCAACCGTCTACCTATTCCATTCATTGTTCTACTTGCCGAAATTTACAAATAATTTTCTTTAAAGGATTAACAATGGGGCTCGTAGTTCACTTAAACATGAAGAACAAAAAATTGGCGAATGGTACTGTTTGGATGCTTTGCATATATGTTTCTTAGACTATATAGAAGCAATATATACAAAGATTTCAACCGTCTACCTGTTCCATTCATTGTTCTACTTGTCGATAGTTACAAATAATTTCCTTTAAAGGATTAACAATGGGGCTCGTTGTTCACTTAAACTTGAAGAACAATAAATTGGCGAATTGTGCTGTTTGGATGCTTTGCATATATGTTTCTTAGACTATATAGAAGCAATATATACAAAGATTTCAACCGTCTACCTGTTCCATTGATTGTTCTACTTGTCGATATTTACAAATAATTTCCTTTAAAGGATTAACAATGGGGCTCGTTGTTCACTTAAACTTGAAGAACAATAAATTGGCGAATTGTGCTGTTTGGATGCTTTGCATATATGTTTCTTAGACTATATAGAAGCAATATATACAATGATTTCAACCGTCTACCTGTTCCATTCATTGTTCTACTTGTCGAAAGTTACAAATAATTTCCGTTAAGGGATTAACAATGGGGATCGTAGTTTACTTAAACTTGAAGAACAAAAAATTGGCGAATTGTACTGTTTGGATGCTTTGCATATATGTTTCTTAGACTATTTAGAAGCAATATATACAATGATTTCAACCGTCTACCTATTCCATTCATTGTTCTACTTGCCGAAATTTACAAATAATTTTCTTTAAAGGATTAACAATGGGGCTCGTAGTTCACTTAAACATGAAGAACAAAAAATTGGCGAATGGTACTGTTTGGATGCTTTGCATATATGTTTCTTAGACTATATAGAAGCAATATATACAAAGATTTCAACCGTCTACCTGTTCCATTCATTGTTCTACTTGTCGATAGTTACAAATAATTTCCTTTAAAGGATTAACAATGGGGCTCGTTGTTCACTTAAACTTGAAGAACAATAAATTGGCGAATTGTGCTGTTTGGATGCTTTGCATATATGTTTCTTAGACTATACAGAAGCAATATATACAAATATTTCAACCGTCTAACTGTTCCATTCATTGTTCTACTTGTCGAAAATTACAAATAATTTCCGATAAAGGATTAACCATTGGGGCTCATTGTTCACTAAACTTGAAGAACAAAAAATTGTCGAATTGTACTGTTTGGATGCTTTGCATATATGTTTCTTAGACTATATAGAAGCAATATATACAAAGATTTCAACCGGCTACCTGTTCCAATCATTGTTCTACTTGTCGAAATTTACAAATAATTTCCTTTAAAGGATTAACAATGGGGCTCGTAGTTCACTTAAACATGAAGAACAAAAAATTGGCGAATGGTACTGTTTGGATGCTTTGCATATATGTTTCTTAGACTATATAGAAGCAATATATACAAAGATTTCAACCGTCTACCTGTTCCATTCATTGTTCTACTTGTCGATAGTTACAAATAATTTCCGTTAAGGGATTAACAATGGGGATCGTAGTTTACTTAAACTTGAAGAACAAAAAATTGGCGAATTGTACTGTTTGGATGCTTTGCATATATGTTTCTTAGACTATTTAGAAGCAATATATACAATGATTTCAACCGTCTACCTATTCCATTCATTGTTCTACTTGCCGAAATTTACAAATAATTTCCTTTAAAGGATTAACAATGGGGCTCGTAGTTCACTTAAACATGAAGAACAAAAAATTGGCGAATGGTACTGTTTGGATGCTTTGCATATATGTTTCTTAGACTATATAGAAGCAATATATACAAAGATTTCAACCGTCTACCTGTTCCATTCATTGTTCTACTTGTCGATAGTTACAAATAATTTCCTTTAAAGGATTAACAATGGGGCTCGTTGTTCACTTAAACTTGAAGAACAATAAATTGGCGAATTGTGCTGTTTGGATGCTTTGCATATATGTTTCTTAGACTATATAGAAGCAATATATACAAATATTTCAACCGTCTAACTGTTCCATTCATTGTTCTACTTGTCGAAAATTACAAATAATTTCCGATAAAGGATTAACCATTGGGGCTCATTGTTCACTAAACTTGAAGAACAAAAAATTGTCGAATTGTACTGTTTGGATGCTTTGCATATATGTTTCTTAGACTATATAGAAGCAATATATACAAATATTTCAACCGACTAACTGTTCCATTCATTGTTCTACTTGTCGAAAATTACAAATAATTTCCGATAAAGGATTAACCATTGGTGCTCATTGTTCACTTAAACTTGAAGAACAAAAAATTGGCGAATTGTACTGTTTGGATGCTTTGCATATATGTTTCTTAGACTATTTAGAAGCAATATATACAATGATTTCAACCGTCTACCTATTCCATTCATTGTTCTACTTGCCGAAATTTACAAATAATTTCCTTTAAAGGATTAACAATGGGGCTCGTAGTTCACTTAAACATGAAGAACAAAAAATTGGCGAATGGTACTGTTTGGATGCTTTGCATATATGTTTCTTAGACTATATAGCAGCAATATATACAAAGATTTCAACCGTCTACCTGTTCCATTCATTGTTCTACTTGTCGATAGTTACAAATAATTTCCTTTAAAGGATTAACAATGGGGCTCGTTGTTCACTTAAACTTGAAGAACAATAAATTGGCGAATTGTGCTGTTTGGATGCTTTGCATATATGTTTCTTAGACTATATAGAAGCAATATATACAAACATTTCAACCGACTAACTGTTCCATTCATTGTTCTACTTGTCGAAAATTACAAATAATTTCCGGTAAAGGATTAACCATTGGTGCTCATTGTTCACTTAAACTTGAAGAACAAAAAATTGGCGAATTGTACTGTTTGGATGCTTTGCATATATGTTTCTTAGACTATATAGAAGCAATATATACAAAGATTTCAACCGTCTACCTTTTCCATTCATTGTTCTACGTGTCGAAAGTTACAAATAATTTCCGATAACGGATCAACCATTTGGGCTCATTGTTCACTTAAACATGAAGAACAAAAATTTGGCGAATGGTACTGTTTGGATGCTTTGCATATATGTTTCTTAGACTATATAGAAGCAATATATACAAATATTTCAACCGTCTACCTTTTCCATTCATTGTTCTACTTGTCGAAAGTTACAAATAATTTCCGATAACGGATTAACCATTTGGGCTCATTGTTCACTTAAACTTGAAGAACAAAAAATTGGCGAATTGTACTTTTTGGATGCTTTGCATATATGTTTCTTAGACTACATAGAAGCAATATATACAAAGATTTCAACCGGCTACCTGTTCCATTCATTGTTCTACTTGTCGAAATTTACAAATAATTTCCGATAAAGGATTAATCATTGGGGCTCATTGTTCACTAAACTTGAAGAACAAAAAATTGTCGAATTGTACTGTTTGGATGCTTTGCATATATGTTTCTTAGACTATATAGAAGCAATATATACAAAGATTTCAACCGTCTACCTGTTCCATTCATTGTTCTACTTGTCGATAGTTACAAATAATTTCCTTTAAAGGATTAACAATGGGGCTCGTTGTTCACTTAAACTTGAAGAACAATAAATTGGCGAATTGTGCTGTTTGGATGCTTTGCATATATGTTTCTTAGACTATATAGAAGCAATATATACAATGATTTCAACCGTCTACCTGTTCCATTCATTGTTCTACTTGTCGAAAGTTACAAATAATTTCCGTTAAGGGATTAACAATGGGGATCGTAGTTTACTTAAACTTGAAGAACAAAAAATTGGCGAATTGTACTGTTTGGATGCTTTGCATATATGTTTCTTAGACTATTTAGAAGCAATATATACAATGATTTCAACCGTCTACCTATTCCATTCATTGTTCTACTTGCCGAAATTTACAAATAATTTCCTTTAAAGGATTAACAATGGGGCTCGTAGTTCACTTAAACATGAAGAACAAAAAATTGGCGAATGGTACTGTTTGGATGCTTTGCATATATGTTTCTTAGACTATATAGAAGCAATATATACAAAGATTTCAACCGTCTACCTGTTCCATTCATTGTTCTACTTGTCGATAGTTACAAATAATTTCCTTTAAAGGATTAACAATGGGGCTCGTTGTTCACTTAAACTTGAAGAACAATAAATTGGCGAATTGTGCTGTTTGGATGCTTGTGCATATATGTTTCTTAGACTATATAGAAGCAATATATACAAATATTTCAACCGACTAACTGTTCCATTCATTGTTCTACTTGTCGAAAATTACAAATAATTTCCGATAAAGGATTAACCATTGGTGCTCATTGTTCACTTAAACTTGAAGAACAAAAAATTGGCGAATTGTACTGTTTGGATGCTTTGCATATATGTTTCTTAGACTATATAGAAGCAATATATACAAAGATTTCAACCGTCTACCTTTTCCATTCATTGTTCTACGTGTCGAAAGTTACAAATAATTTCCGATAACGGATCAACCATTTGGGCTCATTGTTCACTTAAACTTGAAGAACAAAAATTTGGCGAATGTCACTGTTTGGATGCTTTGCATATATGTTTCTTAGACTATATAGAAGCAATATATACAAAGATTTCAACCGTCTACCTTTTCCATTCATTGTTCTACTTGCCGAAATTTACAAATAATTTCCTTTAAAGGATTAACAATGGGGCTCGTAGTTCACTTAAACATGAAGAACAAAAAATTGGCGAATTGTACTTTTTGGATGCTTTGCATATATGTTTCTTAGACTATATAGAAGCAATATATACAAAGATTTCAACCGTCTACCTGTTCCATTCATTGTTCTACTTGTCGAAAGTTACAAATAATTTCCTTTAAAGGATTAACAATGGGGCTCATTGTTCACTTAAACTTGAAGAACAAAAAATTGGCGAATTGTACTGTTTGGATGCTTTGCATATATGTTTCTTAGACTATATAGAAGCAATATATACAAAGATTTCAACCGTCTACCTGTTCCATTCATTGTTCTACTTGTCGAAAGTTACAAATAATTTCCGATAAAGGATTAACCATTGGGGCTCATTGTTCACTTAAACTTGAAGAACAAAAAATTGGCGAATGGTACTGTTTGGATGCTTTGGGTACATGTTTCTTAGACTATATGGAAGCAATATATACAAAGATTTCAACCGTCTACGTGTTCCAATCATTGTTCTGCTTGTCGAAATTTACAAATAATTTCCTTTAAAGGATTAACAATGGGGCTCGTTGTTCACTTAAACTTGAAGAACAAAAAAGTGGCGAATGGTACTGTTTGGATGCTTTGCATATATGTTTCTTAGACTATATAGAAGCAATATATACATTGATTTCAACCGTCTACCTGTTCCATTCATTGTTCTACTTGTCGAAAGTTACAAATAATTTCCGTTAAGGGATTAACAATGGGGATCGTAGTTTACTTAAACTTGAAGAACAAGAAATTGGCGAATTGTACTGTTTGGATGATTTGCATATATGTTTCTTAGACTATATATAAGCAGTATATACAAAGATTTCAACTGTCTACCTGTTCCATTCATTGTTCTACTTGACGAAAGTTGCAAATAATTACCGATAAAGGATTAACCATTGGGGCTCATTGTTCACTTAAACTTGAAGAACAAAAAATTGGCGAATTGTACTGTTTAGATGCTTCGCATATATGTTTCTTAGACTATATAGAAGCAATATATAAAAAGATTTCAAGCGTCTACTAGTTCCATTCATTGTTCTACTTGTCGAAAGTTACAAATAATTTCCGATAACGGATTAACCATTGCGGCTCATTGTTCACTTAAACTTGAAGAACAAAAAATTGGCGAATTGTACTGTTTGGATGCTTTGCATATATGTTTCTTATACTATATAGAAGCAATATATACAAAGATTTCAATCGTCTACCTGTTCCATTCACTGTTCTACTTGTCGAAAGTTACAAATAATTTCCGTTAAGGGATTAACAATGGGGAACGTAGTTCACTTAAACTTGAAGAACAAAAAATTGGCGAATTGTACTGTTTGGATGCTTTGCATATATGTTTCGTAGACTATATAGAAGCAATATATACAAATATTTCAACCGTCTAACTGTTCCATTCATTGTTCTACTTGTCGAAAATTACAAATAATTTCCGATAAAGGATTAACCATTGGTGCTCATTGTTCACTTAAACTTGAAGTACAAAAAATTGGCGAATGGTACTGTTTGGATGCTTTGCATATATGTTTCTTAGACTATATAGAAGCAATATATACAAAGATTTCAACCGTCTACCTGTTCCATTCATTGTTCTACTTGTCGAAAGTTACAAATAATTTCCGATAAAGGATTAACCATTGGTGCTCATTGTTCACTTAAACTTGATGAACAAAAAATTGGCGAATGGTACTATTTGGATGCTTTGCATATATGTTTCTTAGACTATATGGAAGCAATATATACAAAGATTTCAACCGTCTGCGTGTTCCAATCATTGTTCTACTTGTAGAAAGTTACAATTAATTTCCGTTAAAGGATTAACAATGGGGCTCGTAGTTCACTTAAACTTGTAGAACAAAAAATTGGCGAATTCTGCTGTTTGGTTGCTTTGCATATGTGTTTCTTAGACTATATAGAAGCAACATATACAAATATTTCAACCGTCTACCTGTTCTATTCATTGTTCATCTTGTCGAAAGTTACAAATAATTTCCGATAAGGGATTAACAATGGGGCTCGTAGTTCACTTAAACTTGTAGAACAAAAAATTGGCGAATTGTGCTGTTTGGTTGCTTTGCATATGTGTTTCTTAGACTATTTAGAAGCAATATATAGAAAGATTTCACCTGTCTACCTGTACTATTCATTGTTCTACTTGTAGAAAGTTACAAATAATTTCCATTTCATGATTATCAATGGGGCTCGCTGTTCACTTAAACTTGAAGATCAAAAAATTGGCGATTGTTACTGTTTAGATGCTTTGCATATATGTTTCTTAGATTATATAGAAGCAATATATACAAAGATTTCAACCGTCTACCTGTTCCATTCATTGTACTACTTGTCGAAAATTACAAATAATTTCCGATAAAGGATTAACAATGGGGCTCGTAGTTCACTTAAACTTGAAGAACAATAAATTGGCGAATTGTGCTGTTTGGATGCTTTGCATATATGTTTCTTAGACTATATAGAAGCAATATATACAATGATTTCAACCGTCTACCTGTTCCATTCATTGTTCTACTTGTCGAAAGTTACAAATAATTTCCGTTAAGGGATTAACAATGGGGATCGTAGTTTACTTAAACTTGAAGAACAAAAAATTGGCGAATTGTACTGTTTGGATGCTTTGCATATATGTTTCTTAGACTATTTAGAAGCAATATATACAATGATTTCAACCGTCTACCTATTCCATTCATTGTTCTACTTGTCGAAAGTTACAAATAATTTCCGTTAAGGGATTAACAATGGGGATCGTAGTTTACTTAAACTTGAAGAAAAAAAAATTGGCGAATTGTACTGTTTGGATGCTTTGCGTAAATGTTTCTTAGACTATATAGAAGCAATATATACAAAGATTTCAACCGTCTACCTGTTCCATTCATTGTTCTACTTGTCGATAGTTACAAATAATTTCCTTTAAAGGATTAACAATGGGGCTCGTTGTTCACTTAAACTTGAAGAACAATAAATTGGCGAATTGTGCTGTTTGGATGCTTTGCATATATGTTTCTTAGACTATATAGAAGCAATATATACAAATATTTCAACCGTCTAACTGTTCCATTCATTGTTCTACTTGTCGAAAATTACAAATAATTTCCGATAAAGGATTAACCATTGGGGCTCATTGTTCACTAAACTTGAAGAACAAAAAATTGTCGAATTGTACTGTTTGGATGCTTTGCATATATGTTTCTTAGACTATATAGAAGCAATATATACAAATATTTCAACCGACTAACTGTTCCATTCATTGTTCTACTTGTCGAAAATTACAAATAATTTCCGATAAAGGATTAACCATTGGTGCTCATTGTTCACTTAAACTTGAAGAACAAAAAATTGGCGAATTGTACTGTTTGGATGCTTTGCATATATGTTTCTTAGACTATTTAGAAGCAATATATACAATGATTTCAACCGTCTACCTATTCCATTCATTGTTCTACTTGCCGAAATTTACAAATAATTTCCTTTAAAGGATTAACAATGGGGCTCGTAGTTCACTTAAACATCAAGAACAAAAAATTGGCGAATGGTACTGTTTGGATGCTTTGCATATATGTTTCTTAGACTATATAGAAGCAATATATACAAAGATTTCAACCGTCTACCTGTTCCATTCATTGTTCTACTTGTCGATAGTTACAAATAATTTCCTTTAAAGGATTAACAATGGGGCTCGTTGTTCACTTAAACTTGAAGAACAATAAATTGGCGAATTGTGCTGTTTGGATGCTTTGCATATATGTTTCTTAGACTATATAGAAGCAATATATACAAATATTTCAACCGACTAACTGTTCCATTCATTGTTCTACTTGTCGAAAATTACAAATAATTTCCGGTAAAGGATTAACCATTGGTGCTCATTGTTCACTTAAACTTGAAGAACAAAAAATTGGCGAATTGTACTGTTTGGATGCTTTGCATATATGTTTCTTAGACTATATAGAAGCAATATATACAAAGATTTCAACCGTCTACCTTTTCCATTCATTGTTCTACGTGTCGAAAGTTACAAATAATTTCCGATAACGGATCAACCATTTGGGCTCATTGTTCACTTAAACATGAAGAACAAAAATTTGGCGAATGGTACTGTTTGGATGCTTTGCATATATGTTTCTTAGACTATATAGAAGCAATATATACAAATATTTCAACCGTCTACCTTTTCCATTCATTGTTCTACTTGTCGAAAGTTACAAATAATTTCCGATAACGGATTAACCATTTGGGCTCATTGTTCACTTAAACTTGAAGAACAAAAAATTGGCGAATTGTACTTTTTGGATGCTTTGCATATATGTTTCTTAGACTACATAGAAGCAATATATACAAAGATTTCAACCGGCTACCTGTTCCATTCATTGTTCTACTTGTCGAAATTTACAAATAATTTCCGATAAAGGATTAATCATTGGGGCTCATTGTTCACTAAACTTGAAGAACAAAAAATTGTCGAATTGTACTGTTTGGATGCTTTGCATATATGTTTCTTAGACTATATAGAAGCAATATATACAAAGATTTCAACCGTCTACCTGTTCCATTCATTGTTCTACTTGTCGATAGTTACAAATAATTTCCTTTAAAGGATTAACAATGGGGCTCGTTGTTCACTTAAACTTGAAGAACAATAAATTGGCGAATTGTGCTGTTTGGATGCTTTGCATATATGTTTCTTAGACTATATAGAAGCAATATATACAATGATTTCAACCGTCTACCTGTTCCATTCATTGTTCTACTTGTCGAAAGTTACAAATAATTTCCGTTAAGGGATTAACAATGGGGATCGTAGTTTACTTAAACTTGAAGAACAAAAAATTGGCGAATTGTACTGTTTGGATGCTTTGCATATATGTTTCTTAGACTATTTAGAAGCAATATATACAATGATTTCAACCGTCTACCTATTCCATTCATTGTTCTACTTGCCGAAATTTACAAATAATTTCCTTTAAAGGATTAACAATGGGGCTCGTAGTTCACTTAAACATGAAGAACAAAAAATTGGCGAATGGTACTGTTTGGATGCTTTGCATATATGTTTCTTAGACTATATAGAAGCAATATATACAAAGATTTCAACCGTCTACCTGTTCCATTCATTGTTCTACTTGTCGATAGTTACAAATAATTTCCTTTAAAGGATTAACAATGGGGCTCGTTGTTCACTTAAACTTGAAGAACAATAAATTGGCGAATTGTGCTGTTTGGATGCTTGTGCATATATGTTTCTTAGACTATATAGAAGCAATATATACAAATATTTCAACCGACTAACTGTTCCATTCATTGTTCTACTTGTCGAAAATTACAAATAATTTCCGATAAAGGATTAACCATTGGTGCTCATTGTTCACTTAAACTTGAAGAACAAAAAATTGGCGAATTGTACTGTTTGGATGCTTTGCATATATGTTTCTTAGACTATATAGAAGCAATATATACAAAGATTTCAACCGTCTACCTTTTCCATTCATTGTTCTACGTGTCGAAAGTTACAAATAATTTCCGATAACGGATCAACCATTTGGGCTCATTGTTCACTTAAACTTGAAGAACAAAAATTTGGCGAATGGTACTGTTTGGATGCTTTGCATATATGTTTCTTAGACTATATAGAAGCAATATATACAAATATTTCAACCGTCTACCTTTTCCATTCATTGTTCTACTTGTCGAAAGTTACAAATAATTTCCGATAACGGATTAACCATTTGGGCTCATTGTTCACTTAAACTTGAAGAACAAAAAATTGGCGAATTGTACTGTTTGGATGCTTTGCATATATGTTTCGTAGACTATATAGAAGCAATATATACAAATATTTCAACCGTCTAACTGTTCCATTCATTGTTCTACTTGTCGAAAATTACAAATAATTTCCGATAAAGGATTAACCATTGGTGCTCATTGTTCACTTAAACTTGAAGTACAAAAAATTGGCGAATGGTACTGTTTGGATGCTTTGCATATATGTTTCTTAGACTATATAGAAGCAATATATACAAAGATTTCAACCGTCTACCTGTTCCATTCATTGTTCTACTTGTCGAAAGTTACAAATAATTTCCGATAAAGGATTAACCATTGGTGCTCATTGTTCACTTAAACTTGATGAACAAAAAATTGGCGAATGGTACTATTTGGATGCTTTGCATATATGTTTCTTAGACTATATGGAAGCAATATATACAAAGATTTCAACCGTCTGCGTGTTCCAATCATTGTTCTACTTGTAGAAAGTTACAATTAATTTCCGTTAAAGGATTAACAATGGGGCTCGTAGTTCACTTAAACTTGTAGAACAAAAAATTGGCGAATTCTGCTGTTTGGTTGCTTTGCATATGTGTTTCTTAGACTATATAGAAGCAACATATACAAATATTTCAACCGTCTACCTGTTCTATTCATTGTTCATCTTGTCGAAAGTTACAAATAATTTCCGATAAGGGATTAACAATGGGGCTCGTAGTTCACTTAAACTTGTAGAACAAAAAATTGGCAAATTGTGCTGTTTGGTTGCTTTGCATATGTGTTTCTTAGACTATTTAGAAGCAATATATAGAAAGATTTCACCTGTCTACCTGTACTATTCATTGTTCTACTTGTAGAAAGTTACAAATAATTTCCATTTCATGATTATCAATGGGGCTCGCTGTTCACTTAAACTTGAAGATCAAAAAATTGGCGATTGTTACTGTTTAGATGCTTTGCATATATGTTTCTTAGATTATATAGAAGCAATATATACAAAGATTTCAACCGTCTACCTGTTCCATTCATTGTACTACTTGTCGAAAATTACAAATAATTTCCGATAAAGGATTAACAATGGGGCTCGTAGTTCACTTAAACTTGAAGAACAATAAATTGGCGAATTGTGCTGTTTGGATGCTTTGCATATATGTTTCTTAGACTATATAGAAGCAATATATACAATGATTTCAACCGTCTACCTGTTCCATTCATTGTTCTACTTGTCGAAAGTTACAAATAATTTCCGTTAAGGGATTAACAATGGGGATCGTAGTTTACTTAAACTTGAAGAACAAAAAATTGGCGAATTGTACTGTTTGGATGCTTTGCATATATGTTTCTTAGACTATTTAGAAGCAATATATACAATGATTTCAACCGTCTACCTATTCCATTCATTGTTCTACTTGTCGAAAGTTACAAATAATTTCCGTTAAGGGATTAACAATGGGGATCGTAGTTTACTTAAACTTGAAGAAAAAAAAATTGGCGAATTGTACTGTTTGGATGCTTTGCGTAAATGTTTCTTAGACTATATAGAAGCAATATATACAAAGATTTCAACCGTCTACCTGTTCCATTCATTGTTCTACTTGTCGATAGTTACAAATAATTTCCTTTAAAGGATTAACAATGGGGCTCGTTGTTCACTTAAACTTGAAGAACAATAAATTGGCGAATTGTGCTGTTTGGATGCTTTGCATATATGTTTCTTAGACTATATAGAAGCAATATATACAAATATTTCAACCGTCTAACTGTTCCATTCATTGTTCTACTTGTCGAAAATTACAAATAATTTCCGATAAAGGATTAACCATTGGGGCTCATTGTTCACTAAACTTGAAGAACAAAAAATTGTCGAATTGTACTGTTTGGATGCTTTGCATATATGTTTCTTAGACTATATAGAAGCAATATATACAAATATTTCAACCGACTAACTGTTCCATTCATTGTTCTACTTGTCGAAAATTACAAATAATTTCCGATAAAGGATTAACCATTGGTGCTCATTGTTCACTTAAACTTGAAGAACAAAAAATTGGCGAATTGTACTGTTTGGATGCTTTGCATATATGTTTCTTAGACTATTTAGAAGCAATATATACAATGATTTCAACCGTCTACCTATTCCATTCATTGTTCTACTTGCCGAAATTTACAAATAATTTCCTTTAAAGGATTAACAATGGGGCTCGTAGTTCACTTAAACATGAAGAACAAAAAATTGGCGAATGGTACTGTTTGGATGCTTTGCATATATGTTTCTTAGACTATATAGAAGCAATATATACAAAGATTTCAACCGTCTACCTGTTCCATTCATTGTTCTACTTGTCGATAGTTACAAATAATTTCCTTTAAAGGATTAACAATGGGGCTCGTTGTTCACTTAAACTTGAAGAACAATAAATTGGCGAATTGTGCTGTTTGGATGCTTTGCATATATGTTTCTTAGACTATATAGAAGCAATATATACAAATATTTCAACCGACTAACTGTTCCATTCATTGTTCTACTTGTCGAAAATTACAAATAATTTCCGGTAAAGGATTAACCATTGGTGCTCATTGTTCACTTAAACTTGAAGAACAAAAAATTGGCGAATTGTACTGTTTGGATGCTTTGCATATATGTTTCTTAGACTATATAGAAGCAATATATACAAAGATTTCAACCGTCTACCTTTTCCATTCATTGTTCTACGTGTCGAAAGTTACAAATAATTTCCGATAACGGATCAACCATTTGGGCTCATTGTTCACTTAAACATGAAGAACAAAAATTTGGCGAATGGTACTGTTTGGATGCTTTGCATATATGTTTCTTAGACTATATAGAAGCAATATATACAAATATTTCAACCGTCTACCTTTTCCATTCATTGTTCTACTTGTCGAAAGTTACAAATAATTTCCGATAACGGATTAACCATTTGGGCTCATTGTTCACTTAAACTTGAAGAACAAAAAATTGGCGAATTGTACTTTTTGGATGCTTTGCATATATGTTTCTTAGACTACATAGAAGCAATATATACAAAGATTTCAACCGGCTACCTGTTCCATTCATTGTTCTACTTGTCGAAATTTACAAATAATTTCCGATAAAGGATTAATCATTGGGGCTCATTGTTCACTAAACTTGAAGAACAAAAAATTGTCGAATTGTACTGTTTGGATGCTTTGCATATATGTTTCTTAGACTATATAGAAGCAATATATACAAAGATTTCAACCGTCTACCTGTTCCATTCATTGTTCTACTTGTCGATAGTTACAAATAATTTCCTTTAAAGGATTAACAATGGGGCTCGTTGTTCACTTAAACTTGAAGAACAATAAATTGGCGAATTGTGCTGTTTGGATGCTTTGCATATATGTTTCTTAGACTATATAGAAGCAATATATACAATGATTTCAACCGTCTACCTGTTCCATTCATTGTTCTACTTGTCGAAAGTTACAAATAATTTCCGTTAAGGGATTAACAATGGGGATCGTAGTTTACTTAAACTTGAAGAACAAAAAATTGGCGAATTGTACTGTTTGGATGCTTTGCATATATGTTTCTTAGACTATTTAGAAGCAATATATACAATGATTTCAACCGTCTACCTATTCCATTCATTGTTCTACTTGCCGAAATTTACAAATAATTTCCTTTAAAGGATTAACAATGGGGCTCGTAGTTCACTTAAACATGAAGAACAAAAAATTGGCGAATGGTACTGTTTGGATGCTTTGCATATATGTTTCTTAGACTATATAGAAGCAATATATACAAAGATTTCAACCGTCTACCTGTTCCATTCATTGTTCTACTTGTCGATAGTTACAAATAATTTCCTTTAAAGGATTAACAATGGGGCTCGTTGTTCACTTAAACTTGAAGAACAATAAATTGGCGAATTGTGCTGTTTGGATGCTTGTGCATATATGTTTCTTAGACTATATAGAAGCAATATATACAAATATTTCAACCGACTAACTGTTCCATTCATTGTTCTACTTGTCGAAAATTACAAATAATTTCCGATAAAGGATTAACCATTGGTGCTCATTGTTCACTTAAACTTGAAGAACAAAAAATTGGCGAATTGTACTGTTTGGATGCTTTGCATATATGTTTCTTAGACTATATAGAAGCAATATATACAAAGATTTCAACCGTCTACCTTTTCCATTCATTGTTCTACGTGTCGAAAGTTACAAATAATTTCCGATAACGGATCAACCATTTGGGCTCATTGTTCACTTAAACTTGAAGAACAAAAATTTGGCGAATGGTACTGTTTGGATGCTTTGCATATATGTTTCTTAGACTATATAGAAGCAATATATACAAATATTTCAACCGTCTACCTTTTCCATTCATTGTTCTACTTGTCGAAAGTTACAAATAATTTCCGATAACGGATTAAACATTTGGGCTCATTGTTCACTTAAACTTGAAGAACAAAAAATTGGCGAATTGTACTTTTTGGATGCTTTGCATATATGTTTCTTAGACTATATAGAAGCAATATATACAAAGATTTCAACCGTCTACCTTTTCCATTCATTGTTCTATTTGTCGAAATTTACAAATAATTTCCGATAACGGATTAACCATTTGGGCTCATTGCTCACTTAAACTTGAAGAACAAAAAATTGGCGAATTGTACTTTTTGGATGCTTTGCATATATGTTTCTTAGACTATATAGAAGCAATATATACAAAGATTTCAACCGTCTACCTGTTCCATTCATTGTTCTACTTGTCGAAAGTTACAAATAATTTCCTTTAAAGGATTAACAATGGGGCTCATTGTTCACTTAAACTTGAAGAACAAAAAATTGGCGAATTGTACTGTTTGGATGCTTTGCATATATGTTTCTTAGACTATATAGAAGCAATATATACAAAGATTTCAACCGTCTACCTGTTCCATTCATTGTTCTACTTGTCGAAAGTTACAAATAATTTCCGATAAAGGATTAACCATTGGGGCTCATTGTTCACTTAAACTTGAAGAACAAAAAATTGGCGAATGGTACTGTTTGGATGCTTTGGGTACATGTTTCTTAGACTATATGGAAGCAATATATACAAAGATTTCAACCGTCTACGTGTTCCAATCATTGTTCTGCTTGTCGAAATTTACAAATAATTTCCTTTAAAGGATTAACAATGGGGCTCGTTGTTCACTTAAACTTGAAGAACAAAAAAGTGGCGAATGGTACTGTTTGGATGCTTTGCATATATGTTTCTTAGACTATATAGAAGCAATATATACATTGATTTCAACCGTCTACCTGTTCCATTCATTGTTCTACTTGTCGAAAGTTACAAATAATTTCCGTTAAGGCATTAACAATGGGGATCGTAGTTTACTTAAACTTGAAGAACAAGAAATTGGCGAATTTTACTGTTTGGATGCTTTGCATATATGTTTCTTAGACTATATAGAAGCAATATATACAAAGATTTCAACCGTCTACCTGTTCCATTCATTGTTCTACTTGTCGAAAGTTACAAATAATTTCCTTTAAAGGATTAACAATGGGGCTCATTGTTCACTTAAACTTGAAGAACAATAAATTGGCGAATTGTACTGTTTGGATGCTTTGCATATATGTTTCTTAGACTATATATAAGCAATATATACAAAGATTTCAACCGTCTACCTGTTCCATTCATTGTTCTACTTGTCGAAAGTTGCAAATAATTACCGATAAAGGATTAACCATTGGGGCTCATTGTTCACTTAAACTTGAAGAACAAGAAATTGGCGAATTGTACTGTTTAGATGCTTCGCATATATGTTTCTTAGACTATATAGAAGCAATATATAAAAAGATTTCAACCGTCTACCAGTTCCATTCATTGTTCTACTTGTCGAAAGTTACAAATAATTTCCGTTAAGGGATTAACAATGGGGATCGTAGTTTACTTAAACTTGAAGAACTAAAAATTGGCGAATTGTACTGTTTGGATGCTTTGCATATATGTTTCTTAGACTATATAGAAGCAATATATACAAAGATTTCAACCGTCTACCTGTTCCATTCATTGTTCTACTTGTCGAAAGTTACAAATAATTTCCGATAACGGATTAACCATTGCGGCTCATTGTTCACTTAAACTAGAAGAACAAAAAATTGGCGAATTGTACTGTTTGGATGCTTTGCATATATGTTTCTTATACTATATAGAAGCAATATATACAAAGATTTCAATCGTCTACCTGTTCCATTCACTGTTCTACTTGTCGAAAGTTACAAATAATTTCCGTTAAGGGATTAACAATGGGGAACGTAGTTCACTTAAACTTGAAGAACAAAAAATTGGCGAATTGTACTGTTTGGATGCTTTGCATATATGTTTCGTAGACTATATAGAAGCAATATATACAAATATTTCAACCGTCTAACTGTTCCATTCATTGTTCTACTTGTCGAAAATTACAAATAATTTCCGATAAAGGATTAACCATTGGTGCTCATTGTTCACTTAAACTTGAAGTACAAAAAATTGGCGAATGGTACTGTTTGGATGCTTTGCATATATGTTTCTTAGACTATATAGAAGCAATATATACAAAGATTTCAACCGTCTACCTGTTCCATTCATTGTTCTACTTGTCGAAAGTTACAAATAATTTCCGATAAAGGATTAACCATTGGTGCTCATTGTTCACTTAAACTTGATGAACAAAAAATTGGCGAATGGTACTATTTGGATGCTTTGCATATATGTTTCTTAGACTATATGGAAGCAATATATACAAAGATTTCAACCGTCTGCGTGTTCCAATCATTGTTCTACTTGTAGAAAGTTACAATTAATTTCCGTTAAAGGATTAACAATGGGGCTCGTAGTTCACTTAAACTTGTAGAACAAAAAATTGGCGAATTCTGCTGTTTGGTTGCTTTGCATATGTGTTTCTTAGACTATATAGAAGCAACATATACAAATATTTCAACCGTCTACCTGTTCTATTCATTGTTCATCTTGTCGAAAGTTACAAATAATTTCCGATAAGGGATTAACAATGGGGCTCGTAGTTCACTTAAACTTGTAGAACAAAAAATTGGCGAATTGTGCTGTTTGGTTGCTTTGCATATGTGTTTCTTAGACTATTTAGAAGCAATATATAGAAAGATTTCACCTGTCTACCTGTACTATTCATTGTTCTACTTGTAGAAAGTTACAAATAATTTCCATTTCATGATTATCAATGGGGCTCGCTGTTCACTTAAACTTGAAGATCAAAAAATTGGCGATTGTTACTGTTTAGATGCTTTGCATATATGTTTCTTAGATTATATAGAAGCAATATATACAAAGATTTCAACCGTCTACCTGTTCCATTCATTGTACTACTTGTCGAAAATTACAAATAATTTCCGATAAAGGATTAACAATGGGGCTCGTAGTTCACTTAAACTTGAAGAGCAAAAAATTGGCGAATTTTACTGTTTGGATGCTTTGCATATATGTTTCTTAGACTATATAGAAGCAATATATACAAAGATTTTAACCGGCTACCTGTTCCATTCATTGTTCTACTTGTCGAAAGTTACAAATAATTACCGATAAAGGATTAACCATTGGGGCTCATTGTTCACTTAAACTTGAAGAACAAAAAATTGGCGAATTGTACTGTTTGGATGCTTTGCATATATGTTTCTTAGACTATATAGAAGCAATATATACATTGATTTCAACCGGCTACCAGTTCCATTCACTGTTCTACTTCTCGCAAGTTACTAATAATTTCCGTTAAAGTATTAACAATGGGGCTCGTAGTTCACTTAAACTTGAAGAACAAAAAATTGACGAATGGTACTGTTTGGATGCTTTGCATATATGTTTCTTAGATTATATAGAATCAATATATACAAAGATTTCAACCGTCTACCTGTTCCATTCATTGTTCTACTTGTCGAAAATTACAAATAATTTCCGATAAAGGATTAACCATTGGGGCTCATTGTTCACTAAACTTGAAGAACAATAAATTGTCGAATTGTACTGTTTGGATGCTTTGCATATATGTTTCTTAGACTATATAGAAGCAATATATACAAAGATTTTAACCGGCTACCTGTTCCATTCATTGTTCTACTTGTCGAAATTTACAAATAATTTCCGATAAAGGATTAACCATTGGGGCTCATTGTTCACTTAAACTTGAAGAACAAAAAATTGGCGAATTGTACTGTTTGGATGCTTTGCATATATGTTTCTTAGACTATATAGAAGCAATATATACAAAGATTTCAACCGTCTACCTGTTCCATTCATTGTTCTACTTGTCGTAAATTACAAATAATTTCCGATAAAGGATTAACCATTGGGGCTCATTGTTCACTAAACTTGAAGAACAAAAAATTGTCGAATTGTACTGTTTGGATGCTTTGCATATATGTTTCTTAGACTATAGAGAAGCAATATATACAATAATTTCAACCGTCTACCTGTTCCATTCACTGTTCTACTTGTCGAAAGTTACAAATAATTTCCGTTAAGGGATTATCAATGGGGATCGTAGTTTACTTAAACTTGAAGAACAAAAAATTGGCGAATTGTACTGTTTGGATGCTTTGCATATATGTTTCTTAGACTATATAGAAGCAATATATACAATGATTTCAACAGTCTACCTGTTCCATTCATTGTTCTACTTGTCGAAAGTTACAAATAATTTCCTTTAAAGGATTAACAATGGGGCTCGTAGTTCACTTAAACTTGAAGAACAAAAAATTGGCGAATGGTACTGTTTGGATGCTTTGCATATATGTTTCTTATACTATATAGAAGCAATAGATACAAAGATTTCAACCGTCTACCTTTTCCATTCAATGTTCTACTTGTCGAAAGTTACAAATAATTTCCGATAAAGGATTAACAATGGGGCTCATTGTTCACTTAAACTTGATGAACAAAAAATTGGCGAATGGCACTATTTGGATGCTTTGCATATATGTTTCTTAGACTATATGGAAGCAATATATACAAAGATTTCAACCGTCTGCGTGTTCCAATCATTGTTCTACTTGTAGAAAGTTACAATTAATTTCCGTTAAAGGATTAACAATGGGGCTCGTAGTTCACTTAAACTTGAAGAACAAAAAATTGGCGAATGGTACTGATTGGATGCTTTGCGTACATGTTTCTTAGACTATATGGAAGCAATATATACAAGGATTTCAACCGTCTACCTGTTCCATTCATTGTTCTACTTGTAGAAAGTTACAAATAATTACCGATAAAGGATTAACCATTGGGGCTCATTGTTCACTTAAACTTGAAGAACAAAAAATTGGCGAATTGTACTGTTTGGATGCTTTGCATATATGTTTCTTAGACTATATAGAAGCAATATATGCAAAGATTTCAACCGTCTACCTGTTCCATTCATTGTTCTACTTGTCGAAAGTTACAAATAATTTCCTTTAAAGGATTAACAATGGGGCTCATTGTTCACTTAAACTTGAAGAACAAAAAATTGGCGAATTGTACTGTTTGGATGCTTTGCATATATGTTTCTTAGACTATATAGACGCAATATATACAATGATTTCAACAGTCAACCTGTTCCATTCATTGTTCTACTTGTCGAAAGTTAGAAATAATTTCCGATAAAGGATTAACAATGGGCCTCATTGTTCACTTAAACTTGTAGAACAAAAAATTGGCGAATTCTGCTGTTTGGTTGCTTTGCATATGTGTTTCTTAGACTATATAGAAGCAACATATACAAATATTTCAACCGTCTACCTGTTCTATTCATTGTTCATCTTGTCGAAAGTTACAAATAATTTCCGATAAGGGATTAACAATGGGGCTCGTAGTTCACTTAAACTTGTAGAACAAAAAATTGGCGAATTGTGCTGCTTGGTTGCTTTGCATATGTGTTTCTTAGACTATTTAGAAGCAATATATAGAAAGATTTCACCTGTCTACCTGTACTATTCATTGTTCTACTTGTAGAAAGTTACAAATAATTTCCATTTCATGATTATCAATGGGGCTCGCTGTTCACTTGAACTTGAAGATCAAAAAATTGGCGAATGTTACTGTTTAGATGCTTCGCATATAGGTTTCTTAGACTATATAGAAGCAATATATAAAAACATTTCAACCGTCTACCAGTTCCATTCATTGTTCTACTTGTCGAAAGTTACAAATAATTTCCGATAAGGGATTAACAATGGGGATCGTAGTTTACTAAAACATTAAGAACAAAAAATTGGCGAATTGTACTGTTTGGATGCTTTGAATATATGTTTCTTATATTATATAAAAACAATATATACAAATATTTCAACCGTCTACCTGTTCCATTCATTGTTCTACTTGTCGAAATTTACTAGTAATTTCCGATAAAGGATTAACCATTGGGGCTCATTGTTCACTTAAACTTGAAGAACAAAAAATTGGCGAATTGTACTGTTTGGATGCTTTGCACATATGTTTCTTAGACTATTTAGAAGCAATATATAGAAAGATTTCACCCGTCTACCTGTACTATTCATTGTTCTACTTGTAGAAAGTTACAAATAATTTCCATTTCATGATTATCAATGGGGCTCGTTGTTCACTTAAACTTGAAGAACAAAAAATTGGCGAATGGTACTGTTTGGATGCTTTGAATATATGTTTCTTATATTATATAAAAGCAATATATACAAATATTTCAACCGTCTACCTGTTCCATTCATTGTTCTACTTGTCGAAAATTACAAATAATTTCCGATAAAGGATTAACCATTGGGGCTCATTGTTCACTTAAAGTTGAAGACCAAAAAATTGGCGAATGGTACTGTTTGGATGCTTTGTATATATGTTTCTTATATTATATAGAAGCAATATATACAAATATTTCAACCGTCTACCTGTTCCATTCATTGTTCTACTTGTCGAAAATTACAAATAATTTCCGATAAAGGATTAACCATTGGGGCTCATTGTTCACTTAAAGTTGAAGTCCAAAAAATTGGCGAATGGTACTGTTTGGATGCTTTGCGTACTTGTTTCTTAAACTATATGGAAGCAATATATTCAAAGATTTCAACCGTCTACGTCTTCCAATCATTGTTCTACTTGTCGAAAGTTACAAATAATTTCCGATAAGGGATTAACAATGGGGATCGTAGTTTACTAAAACATTAAGAACAAAAAATTGGCGAATTGTACTGTTTGGATGCTTTGCATATATGATTCTTAGACTATATAGACGCAATATATACATGGATTTCAACCGTCTACCTGTTCCATTCATTGTTCTACTTGTCGAAAGTTACAAATAATTACCGATAAAGGATTAACCATTTGGGCTCATTGTTCACTTAAACTTGAAGAACAAAAAATTGGCGAATTGTACTGTTTGGATGCTTTGCATATATGTTTTTTAGGCTATATAGAAGCAATATATACAAAGATTTCAACCGTCTACCTGTTCGATTCATTGTTCTACTTGTCGAAAGTTAGAAACAATTTCCGATAAAGGATTAACAATGGGGCTCATTGTTCACTTAAACTTGAAGGACAAAAAATTGGCGAATGGTACTGTTTGGATGCTTTGCGTACATGTTTCTTAGACTATATGGAAGCAATATATACAAGGATTTCAACCGTCTACCTGTTCCATTCATTGTTCTACTTGTCGAAAGTTACAAATAATTACCGATAAAGGATTAACCATTGGGGCTCATTGTTCACTTAAACTTGAAGAACAAAAAATTGGCGAATTGTACTGTTTGGATGCTTTGCATATATGTTTCTTAGACTATATAGAAGCAATATATACAAAGATTTCAACCGTCTACCTGTTCCATTCATTGTTCTACTTGTCAAAAATTACAAATAATTTCCGATAAAGGATTAACCATTGGGGATCATTGTTCACTTAAACTTGAAGAACAAAAAATTGGCGAATGGTACTGTTTGGATGCTTTGCATATATGTTTCTTATACTATAAAGAAGCAATATATACAAAGATTTCAACCGTCTACCTGTTCGATTCATTGTTCTACTTGTCGAAAGTTAGAAACAATTTCCGATAAAGGATTAACAATGGGGCTCATTGTTCACTTAAACTTGAAGGACAAAAAATTGGCGAATGGTACTGTTTGGATGCTTTGCGTACATGTTTCTTAGACTATATGGAAGCAATATATACAAGGATTTCAACCGTCTACCTGTTCCATTCATTGTTCTACTTGTCGAAAGTTACAAATAATTACCGATAAAGGATTAACCATTGGGGCTCATTGTTCACTTAAACTTGAAGAACAAAAAATTGGCGAATTGTACTGTTTGGATGCTTTGCATATATGTTTCTTAGACTATATAGAAGCAATATATACAAAGATTTCAACCGTCTACCTGTTCCATTCATTGTTCTACTTTTCAAAAATTACAAATAATTTCCGATAAAGGATTAACCATTGGGGATCATTGTTCACTTAAACTTGAAGAACAAAAAATTGGCGAATGGTACTGTTTGGATGCTTTGCATATATGTTTCTTAGATTATATAGAAGCAATATATACAAAGATTTCAACCGTCTACCTGTTCCATTCATTGTTCTACTTGTCAAAAATTACAAATAATTTCCGATAAAGGATTAACCATTGGGGATCATTGTTCACTTAAACTTGAAGAACAAAAAATTGGCGAATGGTACTGTTTGGATGCTTTGCGTACATGTTTCTTAGACTATATGGAAGCAATATATACAAAGATTTCAACCGTCTACGTGTTCCAATCATTGTTCTACTTGCCGAAAGTTACAAATAATTTCCGTTAAAGTATTACCAATGGGCCTCGTAGTTCACTTAAACTTGAAGATCAAATAATTGGCGAATTGTACTGTTTGGAAGATTTGCAGATATGTTTCTTAGACTATATAGAAGCAATATATACAATGATTTCAACCGTCTACTTGTTCCAATCGTTGTTCTACTTGTCGAAATTTACAAATAATTTCCTTTAAAGGATTAACAATGGGGCTCGATGTTCACTTAAACTTGAAGAACAAAAAATTGGCGAATGGTACTGTTTGGATGCTTTGAATATATGTTTCTTATATTATATAAAAACAATATATACAAATATTTCAACCGTCTACCTGTTCCATTCATTGTTCTACTTGTCGAAATTTACTAGTAATTTCCGATAAAGGATTAACCATTGGGGCTCATTGTTCACTTAAACTTGAAGAACAAAAAATTGGCGAATTGTACTGTTTGGATGCTTTGCACATATGTTTCTTAGACTATTTAGAAGCAATATATAGAAAGATTTCACCCGTCTACCTGTACTATTCATTGTTCTACTTGTAGAAAGTTACAAATAATTTCCATTTCATGATTATCAATGGGGCTCGTTGTTCACTTAAACTTGAAGAACAAAAAATTGGCGAATGGTACTGTTTGGATGCTTTGAATATATGTTTCTTATATTATATAAAAGCAATATATACAAATATTTCAACCGTCTACCTGTTCCATTCATTGTTCTACTTGTCGAAAATTACAAATAATTTCCGATAAAGGATTAACCATTGGGGCTCATTGTTCACTTAAAGTTGAAGACCAAAAAATTGGCGAATGGTACTGTTTGGATGCTTTGTATATATGTTTCTTATATTATATAGAAGCAATATATACAAATATTTCAACCGTCTACCTGTTCCATTCATTGTTCTACTTGTCGAAAATTACAAATAATTTCCGATAAAGGATTAACCATTGGGGCTCATTGTTCACTTAAAGTTGAAGACCAAAAAATTGGCGAATGGTACTGTTTGGATGCTTTGCGTACATGTTTCTTAAACTATATGGAAGCAATATATTCAAAGATTTCAACCGTCTACGTCTTCCAATCATTGTTCTACTTGTCGAAAGTTACAAATAATTTCCGTTGAGGGATTAACAATGGGGATCGTAGTTTACTTAAACTTGAAGAACAAGAAGTTGGCGAATTGTACTGTCTGGATGCTTTGCATATATGTTTCTTAGACTATATAGAAGCAATATATACAATGATTTCAACCGTCTACCTATTCCATTCATTGTTCTACTTGCCGAAATTTACAAATAATTTCCTTTAAAGGATTAACAATGGGGCTCGTAGTACACTTAAACTTGAAGAGAAAAAAATTGGCGAATGTACTGTTTGGACGCTATGCATATATGTTTCTTAGACTATATAGAAGCAATATATACAATGATTTCAACCGTCTACCTATTCCATTCATTGTTCTACTTGCCGAAATTTACAAATAATTTCCGAAAAAGGATTAACCATTGGGGCTCATTTTTCACTTACACTTGAAGAACAAAAAATTGGCGAATGGTACTGTTTGGATGCTTTGCGTACATGTTTCTTAGACTATATGGAAGCAATGTATACAAAGATTTCAACCGTCTACGTGTTCCAATCATTGTTCTACTTGTCGAAATTTACAAATAATTTCCTTTAAAGGATTAACAATGGGGCTCGTTGTTCACTTAAACTTGAAGAACAAAAAATTGGCGAATGGTACTGTTTGGATGCTTTGCATATATGTTTCTTAGACTATATAGAAGCAATATATACATTGATTTCAACCGTCTACCTGTTCCATTCATTGTTCTACTTGTCGCAAGTTACAAATAATTTCCGTTAAAGTATTAACAATGGGGCCCGTAGTTCACTTAAACATGAAGATGAAATAATTGGCGAATGTACTGTTTGGACGCTATGCATATATGTTTCTTAGACTATATAGAAGCAATATATACAATGATTTCAACCGTCTACCTATTCCATTCATTGTTCTACTTGCCGAAATTTACAAATAATTTCCGAAAAAGGATTAACCATTGGGGCTCATTTTTCACTTACACTTGAAGAACAAAAAATTGGCGAATGGTACTGTTTGGATGCTTTGCGTACATGTTTCTTAGACTATATGGAAGCAATGTATACAAAGATTTCAACCGTCTACGTGTTCCAATCATTGTTCTACTTGTCGAAATTTACAAATAATTTCCTTTAAAGGATTAACAATGGGGCTCGTTGTTCACTTAAACTTGAAGAACAAAAAATTGGCGAATGGTACTGTTTGGATGCTTTGCATATATGTTTCTTAGACTATATAGAAGCAATATATACATTGATTTCAACCGTCTACCTGTTCCATTCATTGTTCTACTTGTCGCAAGTTACAAATAATTTCCGTTAAAGTATTAACAATGGGGCCCGTAGTTCACTTAAACATGAAGATGAAATAATTGGCGAATTGTACTGTTTGGATGCTTTGCATATATGTTTCTTAGACTATTTAGAAGCAATATATAGAAAGATTTCACCCGTCTACCTGTACTATTCATTGTTCTACTTGTAGAAAGTTACAAATAATATCCATTACATGATTATCAATGGGGCTCGCTGTTCACTTAAACTTGAAGATCAAAAAATTGGCGATTGTTACTGTTTAGATGCTTTGCATATATGTTTCTTAGATTATATAGAAGCAATATATACAAGGATTTCAACCGTCTACCTGTTCCATTCATTGTTCTACTTGTCGAAAATTACAAATAATTTCCGATAAAGGATTAACCATTGGGGCTCATTGTTCACCTAAACTTGAAGAACAAACAATTCGCGAATGGTACTGTTTGGATGCTTTGCATATATGTTTCTTAGATTATATAGAAGCAATATATACAAAGATTTCAACCGTCTACCTGTTCCATTTATTGTTCTACTTGTCGAAATTTACAAATAATTTCCTTTAAAGGATTAACAATGGGGCTCGTTGTTCACTTAAACTTGAAGAACAATAAATTGGCGAATTGTACTGTTTGGATGCTTTGCATATATGTTTCTTAGACTATATAGGCGCAATATATACAAGGATTTCAACCGTCTACCTGTTCCATTCATTGTTCTACTTGTCGAAAGTTACAAATAATTACGGATAAAGTATTAACCATTGGTGCTCATTGTTCACTTAAACTTGAAGAACAAAAAATTGGCGAATGGTACTGTTTGGATGCTTTGCATATATGTTTCTTAGACTATATAGAAGCAATATATACAAAGATTTCAACCGTCTACCTTTTCCATTCATTGTTCTACTTGTCGAAAGGTACAAATAATTTCCGATAACGGATTAACCATTGGGGCTCATTGTTCACATAAACTTGAAGAACCAAAAATTGGCGAATTGTACTGTTTGGATGCTTTGCATATATGTTTCTTATACTATATAGAAGCAATATATACAAAGATTTCAACCGTCTACCTGTTCCATTCACTGTTCTACTTGTCGAAAGTTACAAATAATTTCCTTTAAAGGATTAACAATGGGGCTCGTAGTTCACTTAAACTTGAGGAACAAAAAATTGGCGAATGGTACTGTTTGGATGCTTTGCATAAATGTTTCTTAGACTATATAGAAGCAATATATACAAAGATTTCAACCATCTACCTGTTCCATTCATTGTTCTACTTGTCGAAATTTACAAATAATTTCCTTTAAAGGATTAACAATGGGGCTCGTAGTTCACTTAAACTTGAGGAACAAAAAATTGGCGAATGGTACTGTTTGGATGCTTTGCATATATGTTTCTTAGACTATATAGAAGCAATATATACAAAGATTTCAACCATCTACCTGTTCCATTCATTGTTCTACTTGCCGAAAGTTACAAATAATTTCCGATAACGGATTAACCATTGGGGCTCATTGTTCCCTTAAACTTGAAGAACAAAAAATTGGCGAATTGTACTGTTTGGATGCTTTGCATATATGTTTCTTATACTATAAAGAAGCAATATATACAAAGATTTCAACCGTCTACCTGTTCCATTCACTGTTCTACTTGTCGAAAGTTACAAATAATTTCCGTTAAGGGATTAACAATGGGGATCGTAGTTCACTTAAACTTGAAGAACAAAAAATTGGCGAATTGTACTGTTTGGATGCTTTGCGTACATGTTTCTTAGACTATATGGAAGCAATATATACAAAGATTTCAACCGTCTACCTGTTCCATTCATTGTTCTACTTGTCGAAAATTACAAATAATTTCCGATAAAGGATTAACCATTGGGGCTCATTGTTCACTTAAAGTTGAAGACCAAAAAATTGGCGAATGGTACTGTTTGGATGCTTTGCATATATGTTTCTTAGACTATATGGAAGCAATATATACAAAGATTTCAACCGTCTGCGTGTTCCAATCATTGTTCTACTTGTCGAAAGTTACAAATAATTTCCTTTAAAGGATTAACAATGGGGCTCATTTTTCACTTACACTTGAAGAACAAAAAATTGGCGAATGGTACTGTTTGGATGCTTTGCGTACATGTTTCTTAGACTATATGGAAGCAATGTATACAAAGATTTCAACCGTCTACGTGTTCCAATCATTGTTCTACTTGTCGAAATTTACAAATAATTTCCTTTAAAGGATTAACAATGGGGCTCGTTGTCAACTTAAACTTGAAGAACAAAAAATTGGCGAATGGTACTGTTTGGATGCTTTGCATATATGTTTCTTAGACTATATAGAAGCAATATATACATTGATTTCAACCGTCTACCTGTTCCATTCATTGTTCTACTTGTCGCAAGTTACAAATAATTTCCGTTAAAGTATTAACAATGGGGCTCGTAGTTCACTTAAACATGAAGATGAAATAATTGGCGAATTGTACTGTTTGGATGCTTTGCATATATGTTTCTTAGACTATTTATAAGCAATATATAGAAAGATTTCACCCGTCTACCTGTACTATTCATTGTTCTACTTGTAGAAAGTTACAAATAATTTCCATTACATGATTATCAATGGGGCTCGCTGTTCACTTAAACTTGAAGATCAAAAAATTGGCGATTGTTACTGTTTAGATGCTTTGCATATATGTTTCTTAGATTATATAGAAGCAATATATACAAGGATTTCAACCGTCTACCTGTTCCATTCATTGTTCTACTTGTCGAAAATTACAAATAATTTCCGATAAAGGATTAACCATTGGGGCTCATTGTTCACTTAAACTTGAAGAACAAACAATTCGCGAATGGTACTGTTTGGATGCTTTGCATATATGTTTCTTAGATTATATAGAAGCAATATATACAAAGATTTCAACCGTCTACCTGTTCCATTTATTGTTCTACTTGTCGAAATTTATAAATAATTTCCTTTAAAGGATTAACAATGGGGCTCGTTGTTCACTTAAACTTGAAGAACAATAAATTGGCGTATTGTACTGTTTGGATGCTTTGCATATATGTTTCTTAGACTATATAGGCGCAATATATACAAGGATTTCAACCGTCTACCTGTTCCATTCATTGTTCTACTTGTCGAAAGTTACAAATAATTACGGATAAAGTATTAACCATTGGTGCTCATTGTTCACTTAAACTTGAAGAACAAAAAATTGGCGAATGGTACTGTTTGGATGCTTTGCATATATGTTTCTTAGACTATGTAGAAGCAATATATACAAAGATTTCAACCGTCTACCTTTTCCATTCATTGTTCTACTTGTCGAAAGTTACAAATAATTTCCGATAACGGATTAACCATTGGGGCTCATTGTTCACATAAACTTGAAGAACCAAAAATTGGCGAATTGTACTGTTTGGATGCTTTGCATATATGTTTCTTATACTATATAGAAGCAATATATACAAAGATTTCAACCGTCTACCTGTTCCATTCACTGTTCTACTTGTCGAAAGTTACAAATAATTTCCTTTAAAGGATTAACAATGGGGCTCGTAGTTCACTTAAACTTGAGGAACAAAAAATTGGCGAATGGTACTGTTTGGATGCTTTGCATAAATGTTTCTTAGACTATATAGAAGCAATATATACAAAGATTTCAACCATCTACCTGTTCCATTCATTGTTCTACTTGTCGAAATTTACAAATAATTTCCTTTAAAGGATTAACAATGGGGCTCGTAGTTCACTTAAACTTGAGGAACAAAAAATTGGCGAATGGTACTGTTTGGATGCTTTGCATATATGTTTCTTAGACTATATAGAAGCAATATATACAAAGATTTCAACCATCTACCTGTTCCATTCATTGTTCTACTTGCCGAAAGTTACAAATAATTTCCGATAACGGATTAACCATTGGGGCTCATTGTTCCCTTAAACTTGAAGAACAAAAAATTGGCGAATTGTACTGTTTGGATGCTTTGCATATATGTTTCTTATACTATAAAGAAGCAATATATACAAAGATTTCAACCGTCTACCTGTTCCATTCACTGTTCTACTTGTCGAAAGTTACAAATAATTTCCGTTAAGGGATTAACAATGGGGATCGTAGTTCACTTAAACTTGAAGAACAAAAAATTGGCGAATTGTACTGTTTGGATGCTTTGCGTACATGTTTCTTAGACTATATGGAAGCAATATATACAAAGATTTCAACCGTCTACCTGTTCCATTCATTGTTCTACTTGTCGAAAATTACAAATAATTTCCGATAAAGGATTAACCATTGGGGCTCATTGTTCACTTAAAGTTGAAGACCAAAAAATTGGCGAATGGTACTGTTTGGATGCTTTGCGTACATGTTTCTTAAACTATATGGAAGCAATATATTCAAAGATTTCAACCGTCTACGTCTTCCAATCATTGTTCTACTTGTCGAAAGTTACAAATAATTTCCGTTGAGGGATTAACAATGGGGATCGTAGTTTACTTAAACTTGAAGAACAAGAAGTTGGCGAATTGTACTGTCTGGATGCTTTGCATATATGTTTCTTAGACTATATAGAAGCAATATATACAATGATTTCAACCGTCTACCTATTCCATTCATTGTTCTACTTGCCGAAATTTACAAATAATTTCCTTTAAAGGATTAACAATGGGGCTCGTAGTACACTTAAACTTGAAGAGAAAAAAATTGGCGAATGTACTGTTTGGACGCTATGCATATATGTTTCTTAGACTATATAGAAGCAATATATACAATGATTTCAACCGTCTACCTATTCCATTCATTGTTCTACTTGCCGAAATTTACAAATAATTTCCGAAAAAGGATTAACCATTGGGGCTCATTTTTCACTTACACTTGAAGAACAAAAAATTGGCGAATGGTACTGTTTGGATGCTTTGCGTACATGTTTCTTAGACTATATGGAAGCAATGTATACAAAGATTTCAACCGTCTACGTGTTCCAATCATTGTTCTACTTGTCGAAATTTACAAATAATTTCCTTTAAAGGATTAACAATGGGGCTCGTTGTCAACTTAAACTTGAAGAACAAAAAATTGGCGAATGGTACTGTTTGGATGCTTTGCATATATGTTTCTTAGACTATATAGAAGCAATATATACATTGATTTCAACCGTCTACCTGTTCCATTCATTGTTCTACTTGTCGCAAGTTACAAATAATTTCCGTTAAAGTATTAACAATGGGGCTCGTAGTTCACTTAAACATGAAGATGAAATAATTGGCGAATTGTACTGTTTGGATGCTTTGCATATATGTTTCTTAGACTATTTATAAGCAATATATAGAAAGATTTCACCCGTCTACCTGTACTATTCATTGTTCTACTTGTAGAAAGTTACAAATAATTTCCATTACATGATTATCAATGGGGCTCGCTGTTCACTTAAACTTGAAGATCAAAAAATTGGCGATTGTTACTGTTTAGATGCTTTGCATATATGTTTCTTAGATTATATAGAAGCAATATATACAAGGATTTCAACCGTCTACCTGTTCCATTCATTGTTCTACTTGTCGAAAATTACAAATAATTTCCGATAAAGGATTAACCATTGGGGCTCATTGTTCACTTAAACTTGAAGAACAAACAATTCGCGAATGGTACTGTTTGGATGCTTTGCATATATGTTTCTTAGATTATATAGAAGCAATATATACAAAGATTTCAACCGTCTACCTGTTCCATTTATTGTTCTACTTGTCGAAATTTATAAATAATTTCCTTTAAAGGATTAACAATGGGGCTCGTTGTTCACTTAAACTTGAAGAACAATAAATTGGCGTATTGTACTGTTTGGATGCTTTGCATATATGTTTCTTAGACTATATAGGCGCAATATATACAAGGATTTCAACCGTCTACCTGTTCCATTCATTGTTCTACTTGTCGAAAGTTACAAATAATTACGGATAAAGTATTAACCATTGGTGCTCATTGTTCACTTAAACTTGAAGAACAAAAAATTGGCGAATGGTACTGTTTGGATGCTTTGCATATATGTTTCTTAGACTATGTAGAAGCAATATATACAAAGATTTCAACCGTCTACCTTTTCCATTCATTGTTCTACTTGTCGAAAGTTACAAATAATTTCCGATAACGGATTAACCATTGGGGCTCATTGTTCACATAAACTTGAAGAACCAAAAATTGGCGAATTGTACTGTTTGGATGCTTTGCATATATGTTTCTTATACTATATAGAAGCAATATATACAAAGATTTCAACCGTCTACCTGTTCCATTCACTGTTCTACTTGTCGAAAGTTACAAATAATTTCCTTTAAAGGATTAACAATGGGGCTCGTAGTTCACTTAAACTTGAGGAACAAAAAATTGGCGAATGGTACTGTTTGGATGCTTTGCATATATGTTTCTTAGACTATATAGAAGCAATATATACAAAGATTTCAACCATCTACCTGTTCCATTCATTGTTCTACTTGCCGAAAGTTACAAATAATTTCCGATAACGGATTAACCATTGGGGCTCATTGTTCACTTAAACTTGAAGAACAAAAAATTGGCGAATTGTACTGTTTGGATGCTTTGCATATATGTTTCTTATACTATAAAGAAGCAATATATACAAAGATTTCAACCGTCTACCTGTTCCATTCACTGTTCTACTTGTCGAAAGTTACAAATAATTTCCGTTAAGGGATTAACAATGGGGATCGTAGTTCACTTAAACTTGAAGAACAAAAAATTGGCGAATTGTACTGTTTGGATGCTTTGCGTACATGTTTCTTAGACTATATGGAAGCAATATATACAAAGATTTCAACCGTCTAAGTGTTCCAATCATTGTTCTACTTGTCGAAATTTACAAATAATTTCCTTTAAAGGATTAACAATGGGGCGCGTTGTTCACTTAAACTTGAAGAACAAAAAAGTGGCGAATGGTACTGTTTGGATGCTTTGCATATATGTTTCTTAGACTATAAAGAAGCAATATATATATTGATTTCAACCGTCTACCTGTTCCATTCATTGTTCTACTTGTCGCAAGTTACAAATAATTTCCGTTAAAGGATTAACAATGGGGCTCGTAGTTCACTTAAACTTGAAGAACAAAAAATTGGCGAATGGTACTGTTTGGATGCTTTGCATATATGTTTCTTATACTATATAGAAGCAATAGATACAAAGATTTCAACCGTCTACCTGTTCCATTCATTGTTCTACTTGTCGAAAATTACAAATAATTTCCGATAACGGATTAACAATGGGGCGCGTTGTTCACTTAAACTTGAAGAACAAAAAAGTGGCGAATGGTACTGTTTGGATGCTTTGCATATATGTTTCTTAGACTATAAAGAAGCAATATATACAAAGATTTCAACCGTCTACCTGTTCCATTCATTGTTCTACTTGTCGAAAGTTACAAATAATTTCCGTTAAGGGATTAACAATGGGGATCGTAGTTTACTTAAACTTGAAGAACAAGAAATTGGCGAATTGTACTGTTTGGATGATTTGCATATATGTTTCTTAGACTAAATAGAAGCAATATATACAAAGATTTCAACCGGCTACCTGTTCCATTCATTGTTCTACTTGTCGAAATTTACAAATAATTTCCGATAAAGGATTAACCATTGGGGCTCATTGTTCACTTAAACTTGAAGAACAAAAAATTAGCGAATTGTACTGTTTGGATGGTTTGCATATATGTTTCTTAGACTATATAGAAGCAATATATACAAAGATTTCAACCGTCTACCTGTTCCATTCATTGTTCTACTTGTCGAAAATTACAAATAATTTCCGATAAAGGATTAACCATTGGGGCTCATTGTGCACTAAACTTGAAGAACAAAAAATTGTCGAATTGTACTGTTTGGATGCTTTGCATATATGTTTCTTAGACTATATAGAAGCAATATATACAATGATTTCAACCGTCTACCTGTTCCATTCACTGTTCTACTTGTCGAAAGTTACAAATAATTTCCGTTAAGGGATTAACAATGGGGATCGTAGTTTACTTAAACTTGAAGAACAAAAAATTGGCGAATTGTACTGTTTGGATGCTTTGCATATATGTTTCTTAGACTATATAGAAGCAATATATACAATGATTTCAACAGTCTACCTGTTCCATTCATTGTTCTACTTGTCGAAAGTTACAAATAATTTCCTTTAAAGGATTAACAATGGGGCTCGTAGTTCACTTAAACTTGAAGAACAAAAAATTGGCGAATGGTACTGTTTGGATGCTTTGCATATATGTTTCTTATACTATATAGAAGCAATAGATACAAAGATTTCAACCGTCTACCTGTTCCATTCAATGTTCTACTTGTCGAAAGTTACAAATAATTTCCGATATAGGATTAACAATGGGGCTCATTGTTCACTTAAACTTGATGAACAAAGAATTGGCGAATGGTACTATTTGGATGCTTTGCATATATGTTTCTTAGACTATATGGAAGCAATATATACAAAGATTTCAACCGTCTGCGTGTTCCAATCATTGTTCTACTTGTAGAAAGTTACAATTAATTTCCGTTAAAGGATTAACAATGGGGCTCGTAGTTCACTTAAACTTGAAGAACAAAAAATTGGCGAATGGTACTGTTTGGATGCTTTGCGTACATGTTTCTTAGACTATATGGAAGCAATATATACAAGGATTTCAACCGTCTACCTGTTCCATTCATTGTTCTACTTGTAGAAAGTTACAAATAATTACCGATAAAGGATTAACCATTGGGGCTCATTGTTCACTTAAACTTGAAGAACAAAAAATTGGCGAATTGTACTGTTTGGATGCTTTGCATATATCTTTCTTAGACTATATAGAAGCAATATATACAAAGATTTCAACCGTCTACCTGTTCCATTCATTGTTCTACTTGTCGAAAGTTACAAATAATTTCCTTTAAAGGATTAACAATGGGGCGCATGGTTCACTTAAACTTGAAGAACAAAAAATTGGCGAATTGTACTGTTTGGATGCTTTGCATATATGTTTCTTAGACTATATAGACGCAATATATACAATGATTTCAACAGTCTACCTGTTCCATTCATTGTTCTACTTGTCGAAAGTTACAAATAATTACCGATAAAGGATTAACCATTGGGGCTCATTGTTCACTTAAACTTGAAGAACAAAAAATTGGCGAATGGTACTGTTTGGATGCTTTGCGTACATGTTTCTTAGACTATATGGAAGCAATATATACAAGGATTTCAACCGTCTGCGTGTTCCAATCATTGTTCTACTTGTAGAAAGTTACAATTAATTTCCGTTAAAGGATTAACAATGGGGCTCGTAGTTCACTTAAACTTGAAGAACAAAAAATTGGCGAATGGTACTGTTTGGATGCTTTGCGTACATGTTTCTTAGACTATATGGAAGCAATATATACAAGGATTTCAACCGTCTACCTGTTCCATTCATTGTTCTACTTGTAGAAAGTTACAAATAATTACCGATAAAGGATTAACCATTGGGGCTCATTGTTCACTTAAACTTGAAGAACAAAAAATTGGCGAATTGTACTGTTTGGATGCTTTGCATATATGTTTCTTAGACTATGTAGAAGCAATATATACAAAGATTTCAACCGTCTACCTTTTCCATTCATTGTTCTACTTGTCGAAAGTTACAAATAATTTCCGATAACGGATTAACCATTGGGGCTCATTGTTCACATAAACTTGAAGAACCAAAAATTGGCGAATTGTACTGTTTGGATGCTTTGCATATATGTTTCTTATACTATATAGAAGCAATATATACAAAGATTTCAACCGTCTACCTGTTCCATTCACTGTTCTACTTGTCGAAAGTTACAAATAATTTCCTTTAAAGGATTAACAATGGGGCTCGTAGTTCACTTAAACTTGAGGAACAAAAAATTGGCGAATGGTACTGTTTGGATGCTTTGCATATATGTTTCTTAGACTATATAGAAGCAATATATACAAAGATTTCAACCATCTACCTGTTCCATTCATTGTTCTACTTGCCGAAAGTTACAAATAATTTCCGATAACGGATTAACCATTGGGGCTCATTGTTCACTTAAACTTGAAGAACAAAAAATTGGCGAATTGTACTGTTTGGATGCTTTGCATATATGTTTCTTATACTATAAAGAAGCAATATATACAAAGATTTCAACCGTCTACCTGTTCCATTCACTGTTCTACTTGTCGAAAGTTACAAATAATTTCCGTTAAGGGATTAACAATGGGGATCGTAGTTCACTTAAACTTGAAGAACAAAAAATTGGCGAATTGTACTGTTTGGATGCTTTGCGTACATGTTTCTTAGACTATATGGAAGCAATATATACAAAGATTTCAACCGTCTAAGTGTTCCAATCATTGTTCTACTTGTCGAAATTTACAAATAATTTCCTTTAAAGGATTAACAATGGGGCGCGTTGTTCACTTAAACTTGAAGAACAAAAAAGTGGCGAATGGTACTGTTTGGATGCTTTGCATATATGTTTCTTAGACTATAAAGAAGCAATATATATATTGATTTCAACCGTCTACCTGTTCCATTCATTGTTCTACTTGTCGCAAGTTACAAATAATTTCCGTTAAAGGATTAACAATGGGGCTCGTAGTTCACTTAAACTTGAAGAACAAAAAATTGGCGAATGGTACTGTTTGGATGCTTTGCATATATGTTTCTTATACTATATAGAAGCAATAGATACAAAGATTTCAACCGTCTACCTGTTCCATTCATTGTTCTACTTGTCGAAAATTACAAATAATTTCCGATAACGGATTAACAATGGGGCGCGTTCTTCACTTAAACTTGAAGAACAAAAAAGTGGCGAATGGTACTGTTTGGATGCTTTGCATATATGTTTCTTAGACTATAAAAAAGCAATATATACAAAGATTTCAACCGTCTACCTGTTCCATTCATTGTTCTACTTGTCGAAAGTTACAAATAATTTCCGTTAAGGGATTAACAATGGGGATCGTAGTTTACTTAAACTTGAAGAACAAGAAATTGGCGAATTGTACTGTTTGGATGATTTGCATATATGTTTCTTAGACTAAATAGAAGCAATATATACAAAGATTTCAACCGTCTGCGTGTTCCAATCATTGTTCTACTTGTAGAAAGTTACAATTAATTTCCGTTAAAGGATTAACAATGGGGCTCGTAGTTCACTTAAACTTGAAGAACAAAAAATTGGCGAATGGTACTGTTTGGATGCTTTGCGTACATGTTTCTTAGACTATATGGAAGCAATATATACAAGGATTTCAACCGTCTACCTGTTCCATTCATTGTTCTACTTGTAGAAAGTTACAAATAATTACCGATAAAGGATTAACCATTGGGGCTCATTGTTCACTTAAACTTGAAGAACAAAAAATTGGCGAATTGTACTGTTTGGATGCTTTGCATATATCTTTCTTAGACTATATAGAAGCAATATATACAAAGATTTCAACCGTCTACCTGTTCCATTCATTGTTCTACTTGTCGAAAGTTACAAATAATTTCCTTTAAAGGATTAACAATGGGGCGCATTGTTCACTTAAACTTGAAGAACAAAAAATTGGCGAATTGTACTGTTTGGATGCTTTGCATATATGTTTCTTAGACTATATAGACGCAATATATACAATGATTTCAACAGTCTACCTGTTCCATTCATTGTTCTACTTGTCGAAAGTTACAAATAATTACCGATAAAGGATTAACCATTGGGGCTCATTGTTCACTTAAACTTGAAGAACAAAAAATTGGCGAATGGTACTGTTTGGATGCTTTGCGTACATGTTTCTTAGACTATATGGAAGCAATATATACAAGGATTTCAACCGTCTGCGTGTTCCAATCATTGTTCTACTTGTAGAAAGTTACAATTAATTTCCGTTAAAGGATTAACAATGGGGCTCGTAGTTCACTTAAACTTGAAGAACAAAAAATTGGCGAATGGTACTGTTTGGATGCTTTGCGTACATGTTTCTTAGACTATATGGAAGCAATATATACAAGGATTTCAACCGTCTACCTGTTCCATTCATTGTTCTACTTGTAGAAAGTTACAAATAATTACCGATAAAGGATTAACCATTGGGGCTCATTGTTCACTTAAACTTGAAGAACAAAAAATTGGCGAATTGTACTGTTTGGATGCTTTGCATATATGTTTCTTAGACTATATGGAAGCAATATATACAAAGATTTCAACCGTCTGCGTGTTCCAATCATTGTTCTACTTGTAGAAAGTTACAATTAATTTCCGTTAAAGGATTAACAATGGGGCTCGTAGTTCACTTAAACTTGAAGAACAAAAAATTGGCGAATGGTACTGTTTGGATGCTTTGCGTACATGTTTCTTAGACTATATGGAAGCAATATATACAAGGATTTCAACCGTCTACCTGTTCCATTCATTGTTCTACTTGTAGAAAGTTACAAATAATTACCGATAAAGGATTAACCATTGGGGCTCATTGTTCACTTAAACTTGAAGAACAAAAAATTGGCGAATTGTACTGTTTGGATGCTTTGCATATATGTTTCTTAGACTATATAGAAGCAATATATACAAAGATTTCAACCATCTACCTGTTCCATTCATTGTTCTACTTGTCGAAAGTTACAAATAATTTCCTTTAAAGGATTAACAATGGGGCTCATTGTTCACTTAAACTTGAAGAACAAAAAATTGGCGAATTGTACTGTTTGGATGCTTTGCATATATGTTTCTTAGACTATATAGACGCAATATATACAATGATTTCAACAGTCTACCTGTTCCATTCATTGTTCTACTTGTCGAAAGTTAGAAATAATTTCCGATAAAGGATTAACAATGGGCCTCATTGTTCACTTAAACTTGTAGAACAAAAAATTGGCGAATTCTGCTGTTTGGTTGCTTTGCATATGTGTTTCTTAGACTATATAGGAGCAACATATACAAATATTTCAACCGTCTACCTGTTCTATTCATTGTTCATCTTGTCGAAAGTTACAAATAATTTCCGATAAGGGATTAACAATGGGGCTCGTAGTTCACTTAAACTTGTAGAACAAAAAATTGGCGAATTGTGCTGTTTGGATGCTTTGCATATATCTTTCTTAGACTATATAGAAGCAATATATACAAAGATTTCAACCGTCTACCTGTTCCATTCATTGTTCTACTTGTCGAAAGTTACAAATAATTTCCTTTAAAGGATTAACAATGGGGCGCATGGTTCACTTAAACTTGAAGAACAAAAAATTGGCGAATTGTACTGTTTGGATGCTTTGCATATATGTTTCTTAGACTATATAGACGCAATATATACAATGATTTCAACAGTCTACCTGTTCCATTCATTGTTCTACTTGTCGAAAGTTACAAATAATTACCGATAAAGGATTAACCATTGGGGCTCATTGTTCACTTAAACTTGAAGAACAAAAAATTGGCGAATGGTACTGTTTGGATGCTTTGCGTACATGTTTCTTAGACTATATGGAAGCAATATATACAAGGATTTCAACCGTCTGCGTGTTCCAATCATTGTTCTACTTGTAGAAAGTTACAATTAATTTCCGTTAAAGGATTAACAATGGGGCTCGTAGTTCACTTAAACTTGAAGAACAAAAAATTGGCGAATGGTACTGTTTGGATGCTTTGCGTACATGTTTCTTAGACTATATGGAAGCAATATATACAAGGATTTCAACCGTCTACCTGTTCCATTCATTGTTCTACTTGTAGAAAGTTACAAATAATTACCGATAAAGGATTAACCATTGGGGCTCATTGTTCACTTAAACTTGAAGAACAAAAAATTGGCGAATTGTACTGTTTGGATGCTTTGCATATATCTTTCTTAGACTATATAGAAGCAATATATACAAAGATTTCAACCGTCTACCTGTTCCATTCATTGTTCTACTTGTCGAAAGTTACAAATAATTTCCTTTAAAGGATTAACAATGGGGCGCATTGTTCACTTAAACTTGAAGAACAAAAAATTGGCGAATTGTACTGTTTGGATGCTTTGCATATATGTTTCTTAGACTATATAGACGCAATATATACAATGATTTCAACAGTCTACCTGTTCCATTCATTGTTCTACTTGTCGAAAGTTACAAATAATTAATGATAAAGGATTAACCATTGGGGCTCATTGTTCACTTAAACTTGAAGAACAAAAAATTGGCGAATGGTACTGTTTGGATGCTTTGCGTACATGTTTCTTAGACTATATGGAAGCAATATATACAAGAATTTCAACCGTCTGCGTGTTCCAATCATTGTTCTACTTGTAGAAAGTTACAATTAATTTCCGTTAAAGGATTAACAATGGGGCTCGTAGTTCACTTAAACTTGAAGAACAAAAAATTGGCGAATGGTACTGTTTGGATGCTTTGCGTACATGTTTCTTAGACTATATGGAAGCAATATATACAAGGATTTCAACCGTCTACCTGTTCCATTCATTGTTCTACTTGTAGAAAGTTACAAATAATTACCGATAAAGGATTAACCATTGGGGCTCATTGTTCACTTAAACTTGAAGAACAAAAAATTGGCGAATTGTACTGTTTGGATGCTTTGCATATATGTTTCTTAGACTATATGGAAGCAATATATACAAAGATTTCAACCGTCTGCGTGTTCCAATCATTGTTCTACTTGTAGAAAGTTACAATTAATTTCCGTTAGAGGATTAACAATGGGGCTCGTAGTTCACTTAAACTTGAAGAACAAAAAATTGGCGAATGGTACTGTTTGGATGCTTTGCGTACATGTTTCTTAGACTATATGGAAGCAATATATACAAGGATTTCAACCGTCTACCTGTTCCATTCATTGTTCTACTTGTAGAAAGTTACAAATAATTACCGATAAAGGATTAACCATTGGGGCTCATTGTTCACTTAAACTTGAAGAACAAAAAATTGGCGAATTGTACTGTTTGGATGCTTTGCATATATGTTTCTTAGACTATATAGAAGCAATATATACAAAGATTTCAACCATCTACCTGTTCCATTCATTGTTCTACTTGTCGAAAGTTACAAATAATTTCCTTTAAAGGATTAACAATGGGGCTCATTGTTCACTTAAACTTGAAGAACAAAAAATTGGCGAATTGTACTGTTTGGATGCTTTGCATATATGTTTCTTAGACTATATAGACGCAATATATACAATGATTTCAACAGTCTACCTGTTCCATTCATTGTTCTACTTGTCGAAAGTTAGAAATAATTTCCGATAAAGGATTAACAATGGGCCTCATTGTTCACTTAAACTTGTAGAACAAAAAATTGGCGAATTCTGCTGTTTGGTTGCTTTGCATATGTGTTTCTTAGACTATATAGGAGCAACATATACAAATATTTCAACCGTCTACCTGTTCTATTCATTGTTCATCTTGTCGAAAGTTACAAATAATTTCCGATAAGGGATTAACAATGGGGCTCATAGTTCACTTAAACTTGTAGAACAAAAAATTGGCGAATTGTGCTGTTTGGTTGCTTTGCATATGTGTTTCTTAGACTATTTAGAAGCAATATATAGAAAGATTTCACCTGTCTACCTGTACTATTCATTGTTTTACTTGTAGAAAGTTACAAATAATTTCCATTTCATGATTATCAATGGGGCTCGTAGTTCACTTAAACTTGAGGAACAAAAAATTGGCGAATGGTACTGTTTGGATGCTTTGCATAAATGTTTCTTAGACTATATAGAAGCAATATATACAAAGATTTCAACCATCTACCTGTTCCATTCATTGTTCTACTTGCCGAAAGTTACAAATAATTTCCGATAACGGATTAACCATTGGGGCTCATTGTTCACTTAAACTTGAAGAACAAAAAATTGGCGAATTGTACTGTTTGGATGCTTTGCATATATGTTTCTTATACTATAAAGAAGCAATATATACAAAGATTTCAACCGTCTACCTGTTCCATTCACTGTTCTACTTGTCGAAAGTTACAAATAATTTCCGTTAAGGGATTAACAATGGGGATCGTAGTTCACTTAAACTTGAAGAACAAAAAATTGGCGAATTGTACTGTTTGGATGCTTTGCGTACATGTTTCTTAGACTATATGGAAGCAATATATACAAAGATTTCAACCGTCTACCTGTTCCATTCATTGTTCTACTTGTCGAAAATTGCAAATAATTTCCGATAAAGGATTAACCATTGGGGCTCATTGTTCACTTAAAGTTGAAGACCAAAAAATTGGCGAATGGTACTGTTTGGATGCTTTGCGTACATGTTTCTTAAACTATATGGAAGCAATATATTCAAAGATTTCAACCGTCTACGTCTTCCAATCATTGTTCTACTTGTCGAAAGTTACAAATAATTTCCGTTAAGGGATTAACAATGGGGATCGTAGTTTACTTAAACTTGAAGAACAAGAAGTTGGCGAATTGTACTGTCTGGATGCTTTGCATATATGTTTCTTAGACTATATAGAAGCAATATATACAATGATTTCAACCGTCTACCTATTCCATTCATTGTTCTACTTGCCGAAATTTACAAATAATTTCCTTTAAAGGATTAACAATGGGGCTCGTAGTACACTTAAACTTGAAGAGAAAAAAATTGGCGAATGTACTGTTTGGACGCTATGCATATATGTTTCTTAGACTATATAGAAGCAATATATACAATGATTTCAACCGTCTACCTATTCCATTCATTGTTCTACTTGCCGAAATTTACAAATAATTTCCGAAAAAGGATTAACCATTGGGGCTCATTTTTCACTTACACTTGAAGAACAAAAAATTGGCGAATGGTACTGTTTGGATGCTTTGCGTACATGTTTCTTAGACTATATGGAAGCAATGTATACAAAGATTTCAACCGTCTACGTGTTCCAATCATTGTTCTACTTGTCGAAATTTACAAATAATTTCCTTTAAAGGATTAACAATGGGGCTCGTTGTCAACTTAAACTTGAAGAACAAAAAATTGGCGAATGGTACTGTTTGGATGCTTTGCATATATGTTTCTTAGACTATATAGAAGCAATATATACATTGATTTCAACCGTCTACCTGTTCCATTCATTGTTCTACTTGTCGCAAGTTACAAATAATTTCCGTTAAAGTATTAACAATGGGGCTCGTAGTTCACTTAAACATGAAGATGAAATAATTGGCGAATTGTACTGTTTGGATGCTTTGCATATATGTTTCTTAGACTATTTATAAGCAATATATAGAAAGATTTCACCCGTCTACCTGTACTATTCATTGTTCTACTTGTAGAAAGTTACAAATAATTTCCATTACATGATTATCAATAGGGCTCGCTGTTCACTTAAACTTGAAGATCAAAAAATTGGCGATTGTTACTGTTTAGATGCTTTGCATATATGTTTCTTAGATTATATAGAAGCAATATATACAAGGATTTCAACCGTCTACCTGTTCCATTCATTGTTCTACTTGTCGAAAATTACAAATAATTTCCTTTAAAGGATTAACAATGGGGCTCGTTGTTCACTTAAACTTGAAGAACAATAAATTGGCGAATTGTACTGTTTGGATGCTTTGCATATATGTTTCTTAGACTATATAGGCGCAATATATACAAGGATTTCAACCGTCTACCTGTTCCATTCATTGTTCTACTTGTCGAAAGTTACAAATAATTACGGATAAAGTATTAACCATTGGTGCTCATTGTTCACTTAAACTTGAAGAACAAAAAATTGGCGAATGGTACTGTTTGGATGCTTTGCATATATGTTTCTTAGACTATATAGAAGCAATATATACAAAGATTTCAACCGTCTACCTTTTCCATTCATTGTTCTACTTGTCGAAAGTTACAAATAATTTCCGATAACGGATTAACCATTGGGGCTCATTGTTCACATAAACTTGAAGAACCAAAAATTGGCGAATTGTACTGTTTGGATGCTTTGCATATATGTTTCTTATACTATATAGAAGCAATAGATACAAAGATTTCAACCGTCTACCTGTTCCATTCAATGTTCTACTTGTCGAAAGTTACAAATAATTTCCGATATAGGATTAACAATGGGGCTCATTGTTCACTTAAACTTGATGAACAAAGAATTGGCGAATGGTACTATTTGGATGCTTTGCATATATGTTTCTTAGACTATATGGAAGCAATATATACAAAGATTTCAACCGTCTGCGTGTTCCAATCATTGTTCTACTTGTAGAAAGTTACAATTAATTTCCGTTAAAGGATTAACAATGGGGCTCGTAGTTCACTTAAACTTGAAGAACAAAAAATTGGCGAATGGTACTGTTTGGATGCTTTGCGTACATGTTTCTTAGACTATATGGAAGCAATATATACAAGGATTTCAACCGTCTACCTGTTCCATTCATTGTTCTACTTGTAGAAAGTTACAAATAATTACCGATAAAGGATTAACCATTGGGGCTCATTGTTCACTTAAACTTGAAGAACAAAAAATTGGCGAATTGTACTGTTTGGATGCTTTGCATATATCTTTCTTAGACTATATAGAAGCAATATATACAAAGATTTCAACCGTCTACCTGTTCCATTCATTGTTCTACTTGTCGAAAGTTACAAATAATTTCCTTTAAAGGATTAACAATGGGGCGCATGGTTCACTTAAACTTGAAGAACAAAAAATTGGCGAATTGTACTGTTTGGATGCTTTGCATATATGTTTCTTAGACTATATAGACGCAATATATACAATGATTTCAACAGTCTACCTGTTCCATTCATTGTTCTACTTGTCGAAAGTTACAAATAATTACCGATAAAGGATTAACCATTGGGGCTCATTGTTCACTTAAACTTGAAGAACAAAAAATTGGCGAATGGTACTGTTTGGATGCTTTGCGTACATGTTTCTTAGACTATATGGAAGCAATATATACAAGGATTTCAACCGTCTGCGTGTTCCAATCATTGTTCTACTTGTAGAAAGTTACAATTAATTTCCGTTAAAGGATTAACAATGGGGCTCGTAGTTCACTTAAACTTGAAGAACAAAAAATTGGCGAATGGTACTGTTTGGATGCTTTGCGTACATGTTTCTTAGACTATATGGAAGCAATATATACAAGGATTTCAACCGTCTACCTGTTCCATTCATTGTTCTACTTGTAGAAAGTTACAAATAATTACCGATAAAGGATTAACCATTGGGGCTCATTGTTCACTTAAACTTGAAGAACAAAAAATTGGCGAATTGTACTGTTTGGATGCTTTGCATATATGTTTCTTAGACTATGTAGAAGCAATATATACAAAGATTTCAACCGTCTACCTTTTCCATTCATTGTTCTACTTGTCGAAAGTTACAAATAATTTCCGATAACGGATTAACCATTGGGGCTCATTGTTCACATAAACTTGAAGAACCAAAAATTGGCGAATTGTACTGTTTGGATGCTTTGCATATATGTTTCTTATACTATATAGAAGCAATATATACAAAGATTTCAACCGTCTACCTGTTCCATTCACTGTTCTACTTGTCGAAAGTTACAAATAATTTCCTTTAAAGGATTAACAATGGGGCTCGTAGTTCACTTAAACTTGAGGAACAAAAAATTGGCGAATGGTACTGTTTGGATGCTTTGCATATATGTTTCTTAGACTATATAGAAGCAATATATACAAAGATTTCAACCATCTACCGGTTCCATTCATTGTTCTACTTGCCGAAAGTTACAAATAATTTCCGATAACGGATTAACCATTGGGGCTCATTGTTCACTTAAACTTGAAGAACAAAAAATTGGCGAATTGTACTGTTTGGATGCTTTGCATATATGTTTCTTATACTATAAAGAAGCAATATATACAAAGATTTCAACCGTCTACCTGTTCCATTCACTGTTCTACTTGTCGAAAGTTACAAATAATTTCCGTTAAGGGATTAACAATGGGGATAGTAGTTCACTTAAACTTGAAGAACAAAAAATTGGCGAATTGTACTGTTTGGATGCTTTGCGTACATGTTTCTTAGACTATATGGAAGCAATATATACAAAGATTTCAACCGTCTAAGTGTTCCAATCATTGTTCTACTTGTCGAAATTTACAAATAATTTCCTTTAAAGGATTAACAATGGGGCGCGTTGTTCACTTAAACTTGAAGAACAAAAAAGTGGCGAATGGTACTGTTTGGATGCTTTGCATATATGTTTCTTAGACTATAAAGAAGCAATATATATATTGATTTCAACCGTCTACCTGTTCCATTCATTGTTCTACTTGTCGCAAGTTACAAATAATTTCCGTTAAAGGATTAACAATGGGGCTCGTAGTTCACTTAAACTTGAAGAACAAAAAATTGGCGAATGGTACTGTTTGGATGCTTTGCATATATGTTTCTTATACTATATAGAAGCAATAGATACAAAGATTTCAACCGTTTACCTGTTCCATTCATTGTTCTACTTGTCGAAAATTACAAATAATTTCCGATAACGGATTAACAATGGGGCGCGTTGTTCACTTAAACTTGAAGAACAAAAAAGTGGCGAATGGTACTGTTTGGATGCTTTGCATATATGTTTCTTAGACTATAAAAAAGCAATATATACAAAGATTTCAACCGTCTACCTGTTCCATTCATTGTTCTACTTGTCGAAAGTTACAAATAATTTCCGTTAAGGGATTAACAATGGGGATCGTAGTTTACTTAAACTTGAAGAACAAGAAATTGGCGAATTGTACTGTTTGGATGATTTGCATATATGTTTCTTAGACTAAATAGAAGCAATATATACAAAGATTTCAACCGTCTGCGTGTTCCAATCATTGTTCTACTTGTAGAAAGTTACAATTAATTTCCGTTAAAGGATTAACAATGGGGCTCGTAGTTCACTTAAACTTGAAGAACAAAAAATTGGCGAATGGTACTGTTTGGATGCTTTGCGTACATGTTTCTTAGACTATATGGAAGCAATATATACAAGGATTTCAACCGTCTACCTGTTCCATTCATTGTTCTACTTGTAGAAAGTTACAAATAATTACCGATAAAGGATTAACCATTGGGGCTCATTGTTCACTTAAACTTGAAGAACAAAAAATTGGCGAATTGTACTGTTTGGATGCTTTGCATATATCTTTCTTAGACTATATAGAAGCAATATATACAAAGATTTCAACCGTCTACCTGTTCCATTCATTGTTCTACTTGTCGAAAGTTACAAATAATTTCCTTTAAAGGATTAACAATGGGGCGCATTGTTCACTTAAACTTGAAGAACAAAAAATTGGCGAATTGTACTGTTTGGATGCTTTGCATATATGTTTCTTAGACTATATAGACGCAATATATACAATGATTTCAACAGTCTACCTGTTCCATTCATTGTTCTACTTGTCGAAAGTTACAAATAATTACCGATAAAGGATTAACCATTGGGGCTCATTGTTCACTTAAACTTGAAGAACAAAAAATTGGCGAATGGTACTGTTTGGATGCTTTGCGTACATGTTTCTTAGACTATATGGAAGCAATATATACAAGGATTTCAACCGTCTGCGTGTTCCAATCATTGTTCTACTTGTAGAAAGTTACAATTAATTTCCGTTAAAGGATTAACAATGGGGCTCGTAGTTCACTTAAACTTGAAGAACAAAAAATTGGCGAATGGTACTGTTTGGATGCTTTGCGTACATGTTTCTTAGACTATATGGAAGCAATATATACAAGGATTTCAACCGTCTACCTGTTCCATTCATTGTTCTACTTGTAGAAAGTTACAAATAATTACCGATAAAGGATTAACCATTGGGGCTCATTGTTCACTTAAACTTGAAGAACAAAAAATTGGCGAATTGTACTGTTTGGATGCTTTGCATATATGTTTCTTAGACTATATGGAAGCAATATATACAAAGATTTCAACCGTCTGCGTGTTCCAATCATTGTTCTACTTGTAGAAAGTTACAATTAATTTCCGTTAAAGGATTAACAATGGGGCTCGTAGTTCACTTAAACTTGAAGAACAAAAAATTGGCGAATGGTACTGTTTGGATGCTTTGCGTACATGTTTCTTAGACTATATGGAAGCAATATATACAAGGATTTCAACCGTCTACCTGTTCGATTCATTGTTCTACTTGTAGAAAGTTACAAATAATTACCGATAAAGGATTAACCATTGGGGCTCATTGTTCACTTAAACTTGAAGAACAAAAAATTGGCGAATTGTACTGTTTGGATGCTTTGCATATATGTTTCTTAGACTATATAGAAGCAATATATACAAAGATTTCAACCATCTACCTGTTCCATTCATTGTTCTACTTGTCGAAAGTTACAAATAATTTCCTTTAAAGGATTAACAATGGGGCTCATTGTTCACTTAAACTTGAAGAACAAAAAATTGGCGAATTGTACTGTTTGGATGCTTTGCATATATGTTTCTTAGACTATATAGACGCAATATATACAATGATTTCAACAGTCTACCTGTTCCATTCATTGTTCTACTTGTCGAAAGTTAGAAATAATTTCCGATAAAGGATTAACAATGGGCCTCATTGTTCACTTAAACTTGTAGAACAAAAAATTGGCGAATTCTGCTGTTTGGTTGCTTTGCATATGTGTTTCTTAGACTATATAGGAGCAACATATACAAATATTTCAACCGTCTACCTGTTCTATTCATTGTTCATCTTGTCGAAAGTTACAAATAATTTCCGATAAGGGATTAACAATGGGGCTCGTAGTTCACTTAAACTTGTAGAACAAAAAATTGGCGAATTGTGCTGTTTGGTTGCTTTGCATATGTGTTTCTTAGACTATTTAGAAGCAATATATAGAAAGATTTCACCTGTCTACCTGTACTATTCATTGTTTTACTTGTAGAAAGTTACAAATAATTTCCATTTCATGATTATCAATGGGGCTCGTAGTTCACTTAAACTTGAGGAACAAAAAATTGGCGAATGGTACTGTTTGGATGCTTTGCATAAATGTTTCTTAGACTATATAGAAGCAATATATACAAAGATTTCAACCATCTACCTGTTCCATTCATTGTTCTACTTGCCGAAAGTTACAAATAATTTCCGATAACGGATTAACCATTGGGGCTCATTGTTCACTTAAACTTGAAGAACAAAAAATTGGCGAATTGTACTGTTTGGATGCTTTGCATATATGTTTCTTATACTATAAAGAAGCAATATATACAAAGATTTCAACCGTCTACCTGTTCCATTCACTGTTCTACTTGTCGAAAGTTACAAATAATTTCCGTTAAGGGATTAACAATGGGGATCGTAGTTCACTTAAACTTGAAGAACAAAAAATTGGCGAATTGTACTGTTTGGATGCTTTGCGTACATGTTTCTTAGACTATATGGAAGCAATATATACAAAGATTTCAACCGTCTACCTGTTCCATTCATTGTTCTACTTGTCGAAAATTGCAAATAATTTCCGATAAAGGATTAACCATTGGGGCTCATTGTTCACTTAAAGTTGAAGACCAAAAAATTGGCGAATGGTACTGTTTGGATGCTTTGCGTACATGTTTCTTAAACTATATGGAAGCAATATATTCAAAGATTTCAACCGTCTACGTCTTCCAATCATTGTTCTACTTGTCGAAAGTTACAAATAATTTCCGTTAAGGGATTAACAATGGGGATCGTAGTTTACTTAAACTTGAAGAACAAGAAGTTGGCGAATTGTACTGTCTGGATGCTTTGCATATATGTTTCTTAGACTATATAGAAGCAATATATACAATGATTTCAACCGTCTACCTATTCCATTCATTGTTCTACTTGCCGAAATTTACAAATAATTTCCTTTAAAGGATTAACAATGGGGCTCGTAGTACACTTAAACTTGAAGAGAAAAAAATTGGCGAATGTACTGTTTGGACGCTATGCATATATGTTTCTTAGACTATATAGAAGCAATATATACAATGATTTCAACCGTCTACCTATTCCATTCATTGTTCTACTTGCCGAAATTTACAAATAATTTCCGAAAAAGGATTAACCATTGGGGCTCATTTTTCACTTACACTTGAAGAACAAAAAATTGGCGAATGGTACTGTTTGGATGCTTTGCGTACATGTTTCTTAGACTATATGGAAGCAATGTATACAAAGATTTCAACCGTCTACGTGTTCCAATCATTGTTCTACTTGTCGAAATTTACAAATAATTTCCTTTAAAGGATTAACAATGGGGCTCGTTGTCAACTTAAACTTGAAGAACAAAAAATTGGCGAATGGTACTGTTTGGATGCTTTGCATATATGTTTCTTAGACTATATAGAAGCAATATATACATTGATTTCAACCGTCTACCTGTTCCATTCATTGTTCTACTTGTCGCAAGTTACAAATAATTTCCGTTAAAGTATTAACAATGGGGCTCGTAGTTCACTTAAACATGAAGATGAAATAATTGGCGAATTGTACTGTTTGGATGCTTTGCATATATGTTTCTTAGACTATTTATAAGCAATATATAGAAAGATTTCACCCGTCTACCTGTACTATTCATTGTTCTACTTGTAGAAAGTTACAAATAATTTCCATTACATGATTATCAATAGGGCTCGCTGTTCACTTAAACTTGAAGATCAAAAAATTGGCGATTGTTACTGTTTAGATGCTTTGCATATATGTTTCTTAGATTATATAGAAGCAATATATACAAGGATTTCAACCGTCTACCTGTTCCATTCATTGTTCTACTTGTCGAAAATTACAAATAATTTCCTTTAAAGGATTAACAATGGGGCTCGTTGTTCACTTAAACTTGAAGAACAATAAATTGGCGAATTGTACTGTTTGGATGCTTTGCATATATGTTTCTTAGACTATATAGGCGCAATATATACAAGGATTTCAACCGTCTACCTGTTCCATTCATTGTTCTACTTGTCGAAAGTTACAAATAATTACGGATAAAGTATTAACCATTGGTGCTCATTGTTCACTTAAACTTGAAGAACAAAAAATTGGCGAATGGTACTGTTTGGATGCTTTGCATATATGTTTCTTAGACTATATAGAAGCAATATATACAAAGATTTCAACCGTCTACCTTTTCCATTCATTGTTCTACTTGTCGAAAGTTACAAATAATTTCCGATAACGGATTAACCATTGGGGCTCATTGTTCACATAAACTTGAAGAACCAAAAATTGGCGAATTGTACTGTTTGGATGCTTTGCATATATGTTTCTTATACTATATAGAAGCAATAGATACAAAGATTTCAACCGTCTACCTGTTCCATTCAATGTTCTACTTGTCGAAAGTTACAAATAATTTCCGATATAGGATTAACAATGGGGCTCATTGTTCACTTAAACTTGATGAACAAAGAATTGGCGAATGGTACTATTTGGATGCTTTGCATATATGTTTCTTAGACTATATGGAAGCAATATATACAAAGATTTCAACCGTCTGCGTGTTCCAATCATTGTTCTACTTGTAGAAAGTTACAATTAATTTCCGTTAAAGGATTAACAATGGGGCTCGTAGTTCACTTAAACTTGAAGAACAAAAAATTGGCGAATGGTACTGTTTGGATGCTTTGCGTACATGTTTCTTAGACTATATGGAAGCAATATATACAAGGATTTCAACCGTCTACCTGTTCCATTCATTGTTCTACTTGTAGAAAGTTACAAATAATTACCGATAAAGGATTAACCATTGGGGCTCATTGTTCACTTAAACTTGAAGAACAAAAAATTGGCGAATTGTACTGTTTGGATGCTTTGCATATATCTTTCTTAGACTATATAGAAGCAATATATACAAAGATTTCAACCGTCTACCTGTTCCATTCATTGTTCTACTTGTCGAAAGTTACAAATAATTTCCTTTAAAGGATTAACAATGGGGCGCATGGTTCACTTAAACTTGAAGAACAAAAAATTGGCGAATTGTACTGTTTGGATGCTTTGCATATATGTTTCTTAGACTATATAGACGCAATATATACAATGATTTCAACAGTCTACCTGTTCCATTCATTGTTCTACTTGCCGAAAGTTACAAATAATTTCCGATAACGGATTAACCATTGGGGCTCATTGTTCACTTAAACTTGAAGAACAAAAAATTGGCGAATTGTACTGTTTGGATGCTTTGCATATATGTTTCTTATACTATAAAGAAGCAATATATACAAAGATTTCAACCGTCTACCTGTTCCATTCACTGTTCTACTTGTCGAAAGTTACAAATAATTTCCGTTAAGGGATTAACAATGGGGATCGTAGTTCACTTAAACTTGAAGAACAAAAAATTGGCGAATTGTACTGTTTGGATGCTTTGCGTACATGTTTCTTAGACTATATGGAAGCAATATATACAAAGATTTCAACCGTCTAAGTGTTCCAATCATTGTTCTACTTGTCGAAATTTACAAATAATTTCCTTTAAAGGATTAACAATGGGGCGCGTTGTTCACTTAAACTTGAAGAACAAAAAAGTGGCGAATGGTACTGTTTGGATGCTTTGCATATATGTTTCTTAGACTATAAAGAAGCAATATATATATTGATTTCAACCGTCTACCTGTTCCATTCATTGTTCTACTTGTCGCAAGTTACAAATAATTTCCGTTAAAGGATTAACAATGGGGCTCGTAGTTCACTTAAACTTGAAGAACAAAAAATTGGCGAATGGTACTGTTTGGATGCTTTGCATATATGTTTCTTATACTATATAGAAGCAATAGATACAAAGATTTCAACCGTCTACCTGTTCCATTCATTGTTCTACTTGTCGAAAATTACAAATAATTTCCGATAACGGATTAACAATGGGGCGCGTTGTTCACTTAAACTTGAAGAACAAAAAAGTGGCGAATGGTACTGTTTGGATGCTTTGCATATATGTTTCTTAGACTATAAAAAAGCAATATATACAAAGATTTCAACCGTCTACCTGTTCCATTCATTGTTCTACTTGTCGAAAGTTACAAATAATTTCCGTTAAGGGATTAACAATGGGGATCGTAGTTTACTTAAACTTGAAGAACAAGAAATTGGCGAATTGTACTGTTTGGATGATTTGCATATATGTTTCTTAGACTAAATAGAAGCAATATATACAAAGATTTCAACCGTCTGCGTGTTCCAATCATTGTTCTACTTGTAGAAAGTTACAATTAATTTCCGTTAAAGGATTAACAATGGGGCTCGTAGTTCACTTAAACTTGAAGAACAAAAAATTGGCGAATGGTACTGTTTGGATGCTTTGCGTACATGTTTCTTAGACTATATGGAAGCAATATATACAAGGATTTCAACCGTCTACCTGTTCCATTCATTGTTCTACTTGTAGAAAGTTACAAATAATTACCGATAAAGGATTAACCATTGGGGCTCATTGTTCACTTAAACTTGAAGAACAAAAAATTGGCGAATTGTACTGTTTGGATGCTTTGCATATATCTTTCTTAGACTATATAGAAGCAATATATACAAAGATTTCAACCGTCTACCTGTTCCATTCATTGTTCTACTTGTCGAAAGTTACAAATAATTTCCTTTAAAGGATTAACAATGGGGCGCATTGTTCACTTAAACTTGAAGAACAAAAAATTGGCGAATTGTACTGTTTGGATGCTTTGCATATATGTTTCTTAGACTATATAGACGCAATATATACAATGATTTCAACAGTCTACCTGTTCCATTCATTGTTCTACTTGTCGAAAGTTACAAATAATTACCGATAAAGGATTAACCATTGGGGCTCATTGTTCACTTAAACTTGAAGAACAAAAAATTGGCGAATGGTACTGTTTGGATGCTTTGCGTACATGTTTCTTAGACTATATGGAAGCAATATATACAAGGATTTCAACCGTCTGCGTGTTCCAATCATTGTTCTACTTGTAGAAAGTTACAATTAATTTCCGTTAAAGGATTAACAATGGGGCTCGTAGTTCACTTAAACTTGAAGAACAAAAAATTGGCGAATGGTACTGTTTGGATGCTTTGCGTACATGTTTCTTAGACTATATGGAAGCAATATATACAAGGATTTCAACCGTCTACCTGTTCCATTCATTGTTCTACTTGTAGAAAGTTACAAATAATTACCGATAAAGGATTAACCATTGGGGCTCATTGTTCACTTAAACTTGAAGAACAAAAAATTGGCGAATTGTACTGTTTGGATGCTTTGCATATATGTTTCTTAGACTATATGGAAGCAATATATACAAAGATTTCAACCGTCTGCGTGTTCCAATCATTGTTCTACTTGTAGAAAGTTACAATTAATTTCCGTTAAAGGATTAACAATGGGGCTCGTAGTTCACTTAAACTTGAAGAACAAAAAATTGGCGAATGGTACTGTTTGGATGCTTTGCGTACATGTTTCTTAGACTATATGGAAGCAATATATACAAGGATTTCAACCGTCTACCTGTTCCATTCATTGTTCTACTTGTAGAAAGTTACAAATAATTACCGATAAAGGATTAACCATTGGGGCTCATTGTTCACTTAAACTTGAAGAACAAAAAATTGGCGAATTGTACTGTTTGGATGCTTTGCATATATGTTTCTTAGACTATATAGAAGCAATATATACAAAGATTTCAACCATCTACCTGTTCCATTCATTGTTCTACTTGTCGAAAGTTACAAATAATTTCCTTTAAAGGATTAACAATGGGGCTCATTGTTCACTTAAACTTGAAGAACAAAAAATTGGCGAATTGTACTGTTTGGATGCTTTGCATATATGTTTCTTAGACTATATAGACGCAATATATACAATGATTTCAACAGTCTACCTGTTCCATTCATTGTTCTACTTGTCGAAAGTTAGAAATAATTTCCGATAAAGGATTAACAATGGGCCTCATTGTTCACTTAAACTTGTAGAACAAAAAATTGGCGAATTCTGCTGTTTGGTTGCTTTGCATATGTGTTTCTTAGACTATATAGGAGCAACATATACAAATATTTCAACCGTCTACCTGTTCTATTCATTGTTCATCTTGTCGAAAGTTACAAATAATTTCCGATAAGGGATTAACAATGGGGCTCGTAGTTCACTTAAACTTGTAGAACAAAAAATTGGCGAATTGTGCTGTTTGGTTGCTTTGCATATGTGTTTCTTAGACTATTTAGAAGCAATATATAGAAAGATTTCACCTGTCTACCTGTACTATTCATTGTTTTACTTGTAGAAAGTTACAAATAATTTCCATTTCATGATTATCAATGGGGCTCGTAGTTCACTTAAACTTGAGGAACAAAAAATTGGCGAATGGTACTGTTTGGATGCTTTGCATAAATGTTTCTTAGACTATATAGAAGCAATATATACAAAGATTTCAACCATCTACCTGTTCCATTCATTGTTCTACTTGCCGAAAGTTACAAATAATTTCCGATAACGGATTAACCATTGGGGCTCATTGTTCACTTAAACTTGAAGAACAAAAAATTGGCGAATTGTACTGTTTGGATGCTTTGCATATATGTTTCTTATACTATAAAGAAGCAATATATACAAAGATTTCAACCGTCTACCTGTTCCATTCACTGTTCTACTTGTCGAAAGTTACAAATAATTTCCGTTAAGGGATTAACAATGGGGATCGTAGTTCACTTAAACTTGAAGAACAAAAAATTGGCGAATTGTACTGTTTGGATGCTTTGCGTACATGTTTCTTAGTCTATATGGAAGCAATATATACAAAGATTTCAACCGTCTACCTGTTCCATTCATTGTTCTACTTGTCGAAAATTGCAAATAATTTCCGATAAAGGATTAACCATTGGGGCTCATTGTTCACTTAAAGTTGAAGACCAAAAAATTGGCGAATGGTACTGTTTGGATGCTTTGCGTACATGTTTCTTAAACTATATGGAAGCAATATATTCAAAGATTTCAACCGTCTACGTCTTCCAATCATTGTTCTACTTGTCGAAAGTTACAAATAATTTCCGTTAAGGGATTAACAATGGGGATCGTAGTTTACTTAAACTTGAAGAACAAGAAGTTGGCGAATTGTACTGTCTGGATGCTTTGCATATATGTTTCTTAGACTATATAGAAGCAATATATACAATGATTTCAACCGTCTACCTATTCCATTCATTGTTCTACTTGCCGAAATTTACAAATAATTTCCTTTAAAGGATTAACAATGGGGCTCGTAGTACACTTAAACTTGAAGAGAAAAAAATTGGCGAATGTACTGTTTGGACGCTATGCATATATGTTTCTTAGACTATATAGAAGCAATATATACAATGATTTCAACCGTCTACCTATTCCATTCATTGTTCTACTTGCCGAAATTTACAAATAATTTCCGAAAAAGGATTAACCATTGGGGCTCATTTTTCACTTACACTTGAAGAACAAAAAATTGGCGAATGGTACTGTTTGGATGCTTTGCGTACATGTTTCTTAGACTATATGGAAGCAATGTATACAAAGATTTCAACCGTCTACGTGTTCCAATCATTGTTCTACTTGTCGAAATTTACAAATAATTTCCTTTAAAGGATTAACAATGGGGCTCGTTGTCAACTTAAACTTGAAGAACAAAAAATTGGCGAATGGTACTGTTTGGATGCTTTGCATATATGTTTCTTAGACTATATAGAAGCAATATATACATTGATTTCAACCGTCTACCTGTTCCATTCATTGTTCTACTTGTCGCAAGTTACAAATAATTTCCGTTAAAGTATTAACAATGGGGCTCGTAGTTCACTTAAACATGAAGATGAAATAATTGGCGAATTGTACTGTTTGGATGCTTTGCATATATGTTTCTTAGACTATTTATAAGCAATATATAGAAAGATTTCACCCGTCTACCTGTACTATTCATTGTTCTACTTGTAGAAAGTTACAAATAATTTCCATTACATGATTATCAATAGGGCTCGCTGTTCACTTAAACTTGAAGATCAAAAAATTGGCGATTGTTACTGTTTAGATGCTTTGCATATATGTTTCTTAGATTATATAGAAGCAATATATACAAGGATTTCAACCGTCTACCTGTTCCATTCATTGTTCTACTTGTCGAAAATTACAAATAATTTCCTTTAAAGGATTAACAATGGGGCTCGTTGTTCACTTAAACTTGAAGAACAATAAATTGGCGAATTCTACTGTTTGGATGCTTTGCATATATGTTTCTTAGACTATATAGGCGCAATATATACAAGGATTTCAACCGTCTACCTGTTCCATTCATTGTTCTACTTGTCGAAAGTTACAAATAATTACGGATAAAGTATTAACCATTGGTGCTCATTGTTCACTTAAACTTGAAGAACAAAAAATTGGCGAATGGTACTGTTTGGATGCTTTGCATATATGTTTCTTAGACTATATAGAAGCAATATATACAAAGATTTCAACCGTCTACCTTTTCCATTCATTGTTCTACTTGTCGAAAGTTACAAATAATTTCCGATAACGGATTAACCATTGGGGCTCATTGTTCACATAAACTTGAAGAACCAAAAATTGGCGAATTGTACTGTTTGGATGCTTTGCATATATGTTTCTTATACTATATAGAAGCAATATATACAAAGATTTCAACCGTCTACCTGTTCCATTCACTGTTCTACTTGTCGAAAGTTACAAATAATTTCCTTTAAAGGATTAACAATGGGGCTCGTAGATCACTTAAACTTGAGGAACAAAAAATTGGCGAATGGTACTGTTTGGATGCTTTGCATAAATGTTTCTTAGACTATATAGAAGCAATATATACAAAGATTTCAACCATCTACCTGTTCCATTCATTGTTCTACTTGTCGAAAGTTACAAATAATTTCCGTTAAGGGATTAACAATGGGGATCGTAGTTTACTTAAACTTGAAGAACAAAAAATTGGCGAATTGTACTGTTTGGATGCTTTGCATAAATGTTTCTTAGACTATATAGAAGCAATATATACAATGATTTCAACAGTCTACCTGTTCCATTCATTGTTCTACTTGTCGAAATTTACAAATAATTTCCTTTAAAGGATTAACAATGGGGCTCGTAGTTCACTTAAACTTGAGGAACAAAAAATTGGCGAATGGTACTGTTTGGATGCTTTGCATATATGTTTCTTAGACTATATAGAAGCAATATATACAAAGATTTCAACCATCTACCTGTTCCATTCATTGTTCTACTTGCCGAAAGTTACAAATAATTTCCGATAACGGATTAACCATTGGGGCTCATTGTTCACTTAAACTTGAAGAACAAAAAATTGGCGAATTGTACTGTTTGGATGCTTTGCATATATGTTTCTTATACTATAAAGAAGCAATATATACAAAGATTTCAACCGTCTACCTGTTCCATTCACTGTTCTACTTGTCGAAAGTTACAAATAATTTCCGATAAAGGATTAACCATTGGGGCTCATTGTTCACTTAAAGTTGAAGACCAAAAAATTGGCGAATGGTACTGTTTGGATGCTTTGCGTACATGTTTCTTAAACTATATGGAAGCAATATATTCAAAGATTTCAACCGTCTACGTCTTCCAATCATTGTTCTACTTGTCGAAAGTTACAAATAATTTCCGATAAGGGATTAACAATGGGGATCGTAGTTTACTAAAACATTAAGAACAAAAAATTGGCGAATTGTACTGTTTGGATGCTTTGCATATATGTTTCTTAGACTATAAAGAAGCAATATATATATTGATTTCAACCGTCTACCTGTTCCATTCATTGTTCTACTTGTCGCAAGTTACAAATAATTTCCGTTAAAGTATTAACAATGGGGCTCGTAGTTCACTTAAACTTGAAGATCAAATAATTGGCGAATTGTACTGTTTGGATGATTTGCATATATGTTTCTTAGACTATATAGAAGCAATATATACAAAGATTTCAACCGTCTACCTGTTCCATTCATTGTTCTACTTGTCGAAAGTTACAAATAATTTCCGTTAAGGGATTAACAATGGGGATCGTAGTTTACTTAAACTTGAAGAACAAGAAATTGGCGAATTGTACTGTTTGGATGATTTGCATATATGTTTCTTAGACTAAATAGAAGCAATATATACAAAGATTTCAACCGGCTACCTGTTCCATTCATTGTTCTACTTGTCGAAATTTACAAATACTTTCCGATAAAGGATTAACCATTGGGGCTCATTGTTCACTTAAACTTGAAGAACAAAAAATTAGCGAATTGTACTGTTTGGATGGTTTGCATATATGTTTCTTAGACTATATAGAAGCAATATATACAAAGATTTCAACCGTCTACCTGTTCCATTCATTGTTCTACTTGTCGAAAATTACAAATAATTTCCGATAAAGGATTAACCATTGGGGCTCATTGTTCACTAAACTTGAAGAACAAAAAATTGTCGAATTGTACTGTTTGGATGCTTTGCATATATGTTTCTTAGACTATATAGAAGCAATATATACAATGATTTCAACCGTCTACCTGTTCCATTCACTGTTCTACTTGTCGAAAGTTACAAATAATTTCCGTTAAGGGATTAACAATGGGGATCGTAGTTTACTTAAACTTGAAGAACAAAAAATTGGCGAATTGTACTGTTTGGATGCTTTGCATATATGTTTCTTAGACTATATAGAAGCAATATATACAATGATTTCAACAGTCTACCTGTTCCATTCATTGTTCTACTTGTCGAAAGTTACAAATAATTTCCTTTAAAGGATTAACAATGGGGCTCGTAGTTCACTTAAACTTGAAGAACAAAAAATTGGCGAATGGTACTGTTTGGATGCTTTGCATATATGTTTCTTATACTATATAGAAGCAATAGATACAAAGATTTCAACCGTCTACCTGTTCCATTCAATGTTCTACTTGTCGAAAGTTACAAATAATTTCCGATATAGGATTAACAATGGGGCTCATTGTTCACTTAAACTTGATGAACAAAAAATTGGCGAATGGTACTATTTGGATGCTTTGCATATATGTTTCTTAGACTATATGGAAGCAATATATACAAAGATTTCAACCGTCTGCGTGTTCCAATCATTGTTCTACTTGTAGAAAGTTACAATTAATTTCCGTTAAAGGATTAACAATGGGGCTCGTAGTTCACTTAAACTTGAAGAACAAAAAATTGGCGAATGGTACTGTTTGGATGCTTTGCGTACATGTTTCTTAGACTATATGGAAGCAATATATACAAGGATTTCAACCGTCTACCTGTTCCATTCATTGTTCTACTTGTAGAAAGTTACAAATAATTACCGATAAAGGATTAACCATTGGGGCTCATTGTTCACTTAAACTTGAAGAACAAAAAATTGGCGAATTGTACTGTTTGGATGCTTTGCATATATGTTTCTTAGACTATATAGAAGCAATATATACAAAGATTTCAACCGTCTACCTGTTCCATTCATTGTTCTACTTGTCGAAAGTTACAAATAATTTCCTTTAAAGGATTAACAATGGGGCGCATTGTTTACTTAAACTTGAAGAACAAAAAATTGGCGAATTGTACTGTTTGGATGCTTTGCATATATGTTTCTTAGACTATATAGAAGCAATATATACAATGATTTCAACAGTCTACCTGTTCCATTCATTGTTCTACTTGTCGAAAGTTACAAATAATTTCCTTTAAAGGATTAACAATGGGGCTCGTAGTTCACTTAAACTTGAAGAACAAAAAATTGGCGAATGGTACTGTTTGGATGCTTTGCATATATGTTTCTTATACTATATAGAAGCAATAGATACAAAGATTTCAACCGTCTACCTGTTCCATTCAATGTTCTACTTGTCGAAAGTTACAAATAATTTCCGATATAGGATTAACAATGGGGCTCATTGTTCACTTAAACTTGATGAACAAAAAATTGGCGAATGGTACTATTTGGATGCTTTGCATATATGTTTCTTAGACTATATGGAAGCAATATATACAAAGATTTCAACCGTCTGCGTGTTCCAATCATTGTTCTACTTGTAGAAAGTTACAATTAATTTCCGTTAAAGGATTAACAATGGGGCTCGTAGTTCACTTAAACTTGAAGAACAAAAAATTGGCGAATGGTACTGTTTGGATGCTTTGCGTACATGTTTCTTAGACTATATGGAAGCAATATATACAAGGATTTCAACCGTCTACCTGTTCCATTCATTGTTCTACTTGTAGAAAGTTACAAATAATTACCGATAAAGGATTAACCATTGGGGCTCATTGTTCACTTAAACTTGAAGAACAAAAAATTGGCGAATTGTACTGTTTGGATGCTTTGCATATATGTTTCTTAGACTATATAGAAGCAATATATACAAAGATTTCAACCGTCTACCTGTTCCATTCATTGTTCTACTTGTCGAAAGTTACAAATAATTTCCTTTAAAGGATTAACAATGGGGCGCATTGTTCACTTAAACTTGAAGAACAAAAAATTGGCGAATTGTACTGTTTGGATGCTTTGCATATATGTTTCTTAGACTATATAGACGCAATATATACAATGATTTCAACAGTCTACCTGTTCCATTCATTGTTCTACTTGTCGAAAGTTACAAATAATTACCGATAAAGGATTAACCATTGGGGCTCATTGTTCACTTAAACTTGAAGAACAAAAAATTGGCGAATGGTACTGTTTGGATGCTTTGCGTACATGTTTCTTAGACTATATGGAAGCAATATATACAAGGATTTCAACCGTCTGCGTGTTCCAATCATTGTTCTACTTGTAGAAAGTTACAATTAATTTCCGTTAAAGGATTAACAATGGGGCTCGTAGTTCACTTAAACTTGAAGAACAAAAAATTGGCGAATGGTACTGTTTGGATGCTTTGCGTACATGTTTCTTAGACTATATGGAAGCAATATATACAAGGATTTCAACCGTCTACCTGTTCCATTCATTGTTCTACTTGTAGAAAGTTAGAAATAATTACCGATAAAGGATTAACCATTGGGGCTCATTGTTCACTTAAACTTGAAGAACAAAAAATTGGCGAATTGTACTGTTAGGATGCTTTGCATATATGTTTCTTAGACTATATGGAAGCAATATATACAAAGATTTCAACCGTCTGCGTGTTCCAATCATTGTTCTACTTGTAGAAAGTTACAATTAATTTCCGTTAAAGGATTAACAATGGGGCTCGTAGTTCACTTAAACTTGAAGAACAAAAAATTGGCGAATGGTACTGTTTGGATGCTTTGCGTACATGTTTCTTAGACTATATGGAAGCAATATATACAAGGATTTCAACCGTCTACCTGTTCCATTCATTGTTCTACTTGTAGAAAGTTACAAATAATTACCGATAAAGGATTAACCATTGGGGCTCATTGTTCACTTAAACTTGAAGAACAAAAAATTGGCGAATTGTACTGTTTGGATGCTTTGCATATATGTTTCTTAGACTATATAGAAGCAATATATACAAAGATTTCAACCATCTACCTGTTCCATTCATTGTTCTACTTGTCGAAAGTTACAAATAATTTCCATTAAAGGATTAACAATGGGGCTCATTGTTCACTTAAACTTGAAGAACAAAAAATTGGCGAATTGTACTGTTTGGATGCTTTGCATATATGTTTCTTAGACTATATAGACGCAATATATACAATGATTTCAACAGTCTACCTGTTCCATTCATTGTTCTACTTGTCGAAAGTTAGAAATAATTTCCGATAAAGGATTAACAATGGGCCTCATTGTTCACTTAAACTTGTAGAACAAAAAATTGGCGAATTCTGCTGTTTGGTTGCTTTGCATATGTGTTTCTTAGACTATATAGGAGCAACATATACAAATATTTCAACCGTCTACCTGTTCTATTCATTGTTCATCTTGTCGAAAGTTACAAATAATTTCCGATAAGGGATTAACAATGGGGCTCGTAGTTCACTTAAACTTGTAGAACAAAAAATTGGCGAATTGTGCTGTTTGGTTGCTTTGCATATGTGTTTCTTAGACTATTTAGAAGCAATATATAGAAAGATTTCACCTGTCTACCTGTACTATTCATTGTTCTACTTGTAGAAAGTTACAAATAATTTCCATTTCATGATTCTCAATGGGGCTCGCTGTTCACTTAAACTTGAAGATCAAAAAATTGGCGAATGTTACTGTATAGATGCTTCGCATATAGGTTTCTTAGACTATATAGAAGCAATATATAAAAACATTTCAACCGTCTGCCAGTTCCATTCATTGTTCTACTTGTCGAAAGTTACAAATAATTTCCGATAAGGGATTAACAATGGGGATCGTAGTTTACTAAAACATTAAGAACAAAAAATTGGCGAATTGTACTGTTTGGATGCTTTGCATATATGATTCTTAGACTTTATAGACGCAATATATACATGGATTTCAACCGTCTACCTGTTCCATTCATTGTTCTACTTGTCGAAAGTTACAAATAATTACCGATAAAGGATTAACCATTTGGGCTCATTGTTCACTTAAACTTGAAGAACAAAAAATTGGCGAATTGTACTGTTTGGATGCTTTGCATATATGTTTTTTAGGCTATATAGAAGCAATATATACAAAGATTTCAACCGTCTACCTGTTCGATTCATTGTTCTACTTGTCGAAAGTTAGAAACAATTTCCGATAAAGGATTAACAATGGGGCTCATTGTTCACTTAAACTTGAAGGACAAAAAATTAGCGAATGGTACTGTTTGGATGCTTTGCGTACATGTTTCTTAGACTATATGGAAGCAATATATACAAGGATTTCAACCGTCTACCTGTTCCATTCATTGTTCTACTTGTCGAAAGTTACAAATAATTACCGATAAAGGATTAACCATTGGGGCTCATTGTTCACTTAAACTTGAAGAACAAAAAATTGGCGAATTGTACTGTTTGGATGCTTTGCATATATGTTTCTTAGACTATATAGAAGCAATATATACAAAGATTTCAACCGTCTACCTGTTCCATTCATTGTTCTACTTGTCGAAAGTTACAAATAATTTCCGATAAAGGATTAACAATGGGGCTCATTGTTCACTTAAACTTGAAGAACAAAAAATTGGCGAATGGTACTGTTTGGATGCTTTGCATATATGTTTCTTAGACTATATAGAAGCAATATATACAAAGATTTCAACCGTCTACCTGTTCCATTCATTGTTCTACTTTTCAAAAATTACAAATAATTTCCGATAAAGGATTAACCATTGAGGATCATTGTTCACTTAAACTTGAAGAACAAAAAATTGGCGAATGGTACTGTTTGGATGCATTGCATATATGTTTCTTAGATTATATAGAAGCAATATATACAAAGATTTCAACCGTCTACCTGTTCCATTCATTGTTCTACTTGTCAAAAATTACAAATAATTTCCGATAAAGGATTAACCATTGGGGATCATTGTTCACTTAAACTTGAAGAACAAAAAATTGGCGAATGGTACTGTTTGGATGCTTTGCGTACATGTTTCTTAGACTATATGGAAGCAATATATACAAAGATTTCAACCGTCTACCTTTTCCATTCATTGTTCTACTTGTCGAAAGGTACAAATAATTTCCGATAACGGATTAACCATTGGGGCTCATTGTTCACATAAACTTGAAGAACCAAAAATTGGCGAATTGTACTGTTTGGATGCTTTGCATATATGTTTCTTATACTATATAGAAGCAATATATACAAAGATTTCAACCGTCTACCTGTTCCATTCACTGTTCTACTTGTCGAAAGTTACAAATAATTTCCTTTAAAGGATTAACAATGGGGCTCGTAGTTCACTTAAACTTGAGGAACAAAAAATTGGCGAATGGTACTGTTTGGATGCTTTGCATAAATGTTTCTTAGACTATATAGAAGCAATATATACAAAGATTTCAACCATCTACCTGTTCCATTCATTGTTCTACTTGTCGAAAGTTACAAATAATTTCCGTTAAGGGATTAACAATGGGGATCGTAGTTTACTTAAACTTGAAGAACAAAAAATTGGCGAATTGTACTGTTTGGATGCTTTGCATAAATGTTTCTTAGACTATATAGAAGCAATATATACAATGATTTCAACAGTCTACCTGTTCCATTCATTGTTCTTCTTGTCGAAATTTACAAATAATTTCCTTTAAAGGATTAACAATGGGGCTCGTAGTTCACTTAAACTTGAGGAACAAAAAATTGGCGAATGGTACTGTTTGGATGCTTTGCATATATGTTTCTTAGACTATATAGAAGCAATATATACAAAGATTTCAACCATCTACCTGTTCCATTCATTGTTCTACTTGCCGAAAGTTACAAATAATTTCCGATAACGGATTAACCATTGGGGCTCATTGTTCACTTAAACTTGAAGAACAAAAAATTGGCGAATTGTACTGTTTGGATGCTTTGCATATATGTTTCTTATACTATAAAGAAGCAATATATACAAAGATTTCAACCGTCTACCTGTTCCATTCACTGTTCTACTTGTCGAAAGTTACAAATAATTTCCGTTAAGGGATTAACAATGGGGATCGTAGTTCACTTAAACTTGAAGAACAAAAAATTGGCGAATTGTACTGTTTGGATGCTTTGCGTACATGTTTCTTAGACTATATGGAAGCAATATATACAAAGATTTCAACCGTCTACCTGTTCCATTCATTGTTCTACTTGTCGAAAGTTAGAAACAATTTCCGATAAAGGATTAACAATGGGGCTCATTGTTCACTTAAACTTGAAGGACAAAAAATTAGCGAATGGTACTGTTTGGATGCTTTGCGTACATGTTTCTTAGACTATATGGAAGCAATATATACAAGGATTTCAACCGTCTACCTGTTCCATTCATTGTTTTACTTGTCGAAAGTTACAAATAATTACCGATAAAGGATTAACCATTGGGGCTCATTGTTCACTTAAACTTGAAGAACAAAAAATTGGCGAATTGTACTGTTTGGATGCTTTGCATATATGTTTCTTAGACTATATAGAAGCAATATATACAAAGATTTCAACCGTCTACCTGTTCCATTCATTGTTCTACTTGTCGAAAGTTACAAATAATTTCCGATAAAGGATTAACAATGGGGCTCATTGTTCACTTAAACTTGAAGAACAAAAAATTGGCGAATGGTACTGTTTGGATGCTTTGCATATATGTTTCTTAGACTATATAGAAGCAATATATACAATGATTTCAACCGTCTACCTGTTCCATTCATTGTTCTACTTTTCAAAAATTACAAATAATTTCCGATAAAGGATTAACCATTGGGGATCATTGTTCACTTAAACTTGAAGAACAAAAAATTGGCGAATGGTACTGTTTGGATGCTTTGCGTACATGTTTCTTAGACTATATGGAAGCAATATATACAAAGATTTCAACCGTCTACCTTTTCCATTCATTGTTCTACTTGTCGAAAGGTACAAATAATTTCCGATAACGGATTAACCATTGGGGCTCATTGTTCACATAAACTTGAAGAACCAAAAATTGGCGAATTGTACTGTTTGGATGCTTTGCATATATGTTTCTTATACTATATAGAAGCAATATATACAAAGATTTCAACCGTCTACCTGTTCCATTCACTGTTCTACTTGTCGAAAGTTACAAATAATTTCCTTTAAAGGATTAACAATGGGGCTCGTAGTTCACTTAAACTTGAGGAACAAAAAATTGGCGAATGGTACTGTTTGGATGCTTTGCATAAATGTTTCTTAGACTATATAGAAGCAATATATACAAAGATTTCAACCATCTACCTGTTCCATTCATTGTTCTACTTGTCGAAAGTTACAAATAATTTCCGTTAAGGGATTAACAATGGGGATCGTAGTTTACTTAAACTTGAAGAACAAAAAATTGGCGAATTGTACTGTTTGGATGCTTTGCATAAATGTTTCTTAGACTATATAGAAGCAATATATACAATGATTTCAACAGTCTACCTGTTCCATTCATTGTTCTTCTTGTCGAAATTTACAAATAATTTCCTTTAAAGGATTAACAATGGGGCTCGTAGTTCACTTAAACTTGAGGAACAAAAAATTGGCGAATGGTACTGTTTGGATGCTTTGCATATATGTTTCTTAGACTATATAGAAGCAATATATACAAAAATTTCAACCATCTACCTGTTCCATTCATTGTTCTACTTGCCGAAAGTTACAAATAATTTCCGATAACGGATTAACCATTGGGGCTCATTGTTCACTTAAACTTGAAGAACAAAAAATTGGCGAATTGTACTGTTTGGATGCTTTGCATATATGTTTCTTATACTATAAAGAAGCAATATATACAAAGATTTCAACCGTCTACCTGTTCCATTCACTGTTCTACTTGTCGAAAGTTACAAATAATTTCCGTTAAGGGATTAACAATGGGGATCGTAGTTCACTTAAACTTGAAGAACAAAAAATTGGCGAATTGTACTGTTTGGATGCTTTGCGTACATGTTTCTTAGACTATATGGAAGCAATATATACAAAGATTTCAACCGTCTACCTGTTCCATTCATTGTTCTACTTGTCGAAAGTTACAAATAATTTCCTTTAAAGGATTAACAATGGGGCTCGTAGTTCACTTAAACTTGAGGAACAAAAAATTGGCGAATGGTACTGTTTGGATGCTTTGCATATATGTTTCTTAGACTATATAGAAGCAATATATACAAAGATTTCAACCATCTACCTGTTCCATTCATTGTTCTACTTGCCGAAAGTTACAAATAATTTCCGATAACGGATTAACCATTGGGGCTCATTGTTCACTTAAACTTGAAGAACAAAAAATTGGCGAATTGTACTGTTTGGATGCTTTGCATATATGTTTCTTATACTATAAAGAAGCAATATATACAAAGATTTCAACCGTCTACCTGTTCCATTCACTGTTCTACTTGTCGAAAGTTACAAATAATTTCCGTTAAGGGATTAACAATGGGGATCGTAGTTCACTTAAACTTGAAGAACAAAAAATTGGCGAATTGTACTGTTTGGATGCTTTGCGTACATGTTTCTTAGACTATATGGAAGCAATATATACAAAGATTTCAACCGTCTACCTGTTCCATTCATTGTTCTACTTGTCGAAAATTACAAATAATTTCCGATAAAGGATTAACCATTGGGGCTCATTGTTCACTTAAAGTTGAAGACCAAAAAATTGGCGAATGGTACTGTTTGGATGCTTTGCGTACATGTTTCTTAAACTATATGGAAGCAATATATTCAAAGATTTCAACCGTCTACGTCTTCCAATCATTGTTCTACTTGTCGAAAGTTACAAATAATTTCCGTTGAGGGATTAACAATGGGGATCGTAGTTTACTTAAACTTGAAGGACAAGAAGTTGGCGAATTGTACTGTCTGGATGCTTTGCATATATGTTTCTTAGACTATATAGAAGCAATATATACAATGATTTCAACCGTCTACCTATTCCATTCATTGTTCTACTTGCCGAAATTTACAAATAATTTCCTTTAAAGGATTAACAATGGGGCTCGTAGTACACTTAAACTTGAAGAGAAAAAAATTGGCGAATGTACTGTTTGGACGCTATGCATATATGATTCTTAGACTATATAGAAGCAATATATACAATGATTTCAACCGTCTACCTATTCCATTCATTGTTCTACTTGCCGAAATTTACAAATAATTTCCGAAAAAGGATTAACCATTGGGGCTCATTTTTCACTTACACTTGAAGAACAATAAATTGGCGAATGGTACTGTTTGGATGCTTTGCGTACATGTTTCTTAGACTATATGGAAGCAATGTATACAAAGATTTCAACCGTCTACGTGTTCCAATCATTGTTCTACTTGTCGAAATTTACAAATAATTTCCTTTAAAGGATTAACAATGGGGCTCGTTGTTCACTTAAACTTGAAGAACAAAAAATTGGCGAATGGTACTGTTTGGATGCTTTGCATATATGTTTCTTAGACTATATAGAAGCAATATATACATTGATTTCAACCGTCTACCTGTTCCATTCATTGTTCTACTTGTCGCAAGTTACAAATAATTTCCGTTAAAGTATTAACAATGGGGCTCGTAGTTCACTTAAACATGAAGATGAAATAATTGGCGAATTGTACTGTTTGGATGCTTTGCATATATGTTTCTTAGACTATTTATAAGCAATATATAGAAAGATTTCACCCGTCTACCTGTACTATTCATTGTTCTACTTGTAGAAAGTTACAAATAATTTCCATTACATGATTATCAATGGGGCTCGCTGTTCACTTAAACTTGAAGATCAAAAAATTGGCGATTGTTACTGTTTAGATGCTTTGCATATATGTTTCTTAGATTATATAGAAGCAATATATACAAGGATTTCAACCGTCTACCTGTTCCATTCATTGTTCTACTTGTCGAAAATTACAAATAATTTCCGATAAAGGATTAACCATTGGGGCTCATTGTTCACTTAAACTTGAAGAACAAACAATTCGCGAATGGTACTGTTTGGATGCTTTGCATATATGTTTCTTAGATTATATAGAACCAATATATACAAAGATTTCAACCGTCTACCTGTTCCATTTATTGTTCTACTTGTCGAAATTTACAAATAATTTCCTTTAAAGGATTAACAATGGGGCTCGTTGTTCACTTAAACTTGAAGAACAATAAATTGGCGAATTGTACTGTTTGGATGCTTTGCATATATGTTTCTTAGACTATATAGGCGCAATATATACAAGGATTTCAACCGTCTACCTGTTCCATTCATTGTTCTACTTGTCGAAAGTTACAAATAATTACGGATAAAGTATTAACCATTGGTGCTCATTGTTCACTTAAACTTGAAGAACAAAAAATTGGCGAATTGTACTGTTTGGATGCTTTGCATATATGTTTCTTAGACTATATAGAAGCAATATATACAAAGATTTCAACCGTCTACCAGTTCCATTCATTGTTCTACTTGTCGAAAGTTACAAATAATTTCCTTTAAAGGATTAACAATGGGGCTCGTTGTTCACTTAAACTTGAAGAACAATAAATTGGCGAATTGTACTGTTTGGATGCTTTGCATATATGTTTCTTAGACTATATAGGCGCAATATATACAAGGATTTCAACCGTCTACCTGTTCCATTCATTGTTCTACTTGTCGAAAGTTACAAATAATTTCCTTTAAAGGATTAACAATGGGGCTCGTAGTTCACTTAAACTTGAGGAACAAAAAATTGGCGAATGGTACTGTTTGGATGCTTTGCATAAATGTTTCTTAGACAATATAGAAGCAATATATACAAAGATTTCAACCATCTACCTGTTCCATTCATTGTTCTACTTGTCGAAAGTTACAAATAATTTCCGTTAAGGGATTAACAATGGGGATCGTAGTTTACTTAAACTTGAAGAACAAAAAATTGGCGAATTGTACTGTTTGGATGCTTTGCATAAATGTTTCTTAGACTATATAGAAGCAATATATACAATGATTTCAACAGTCTACCTGTTCCATTCATTGTTCTACTTGTCGAAATTTACAAATAATTTCCTTTAAAGGATTAACAATGGGGCTCGTAGTTCACTTAAACTTGAGGAACAAAAAATTGGCGAATGGTACTGTTTGGATGCTTTGCATATATGTTTCTTAGACTATATAGAAGCAATATATACAAAGATTTCAACCATCTACCTGTTCCATTCATTGTTCTACTTGCCGAAAGTTACAAATAATTTCCGATAACGGATTAACCATTGGGGCTCATTGTTCACTTAAACTTGAAGAACAAAAAATTGGCGAATTGTACTGTTTGGATGCTTTGCATATATGTTTCTTATACTATAAAGAAGCAATATATACAAAGATTTCAACCGTCTACCTGTTCCATTCACTGTTCTACTTGTCGAAAGTTACAAATAATTTCCGTTAAGGGATTAACAATGGGGATTGTAGTTCACTTAAACATGAAGAACAAAAAATTGGCGAATTGTACTGTTTGGATGCTTTGCGTACATGTTTCTTAGACTATATGGAAGCAATATATACAAAGATTTCAACCGTCTACGTGTTCCAATCATTGTTCTACTTGTCGAAATTTACAAATAATTTCCTTTAAAGGATTAACAATGGGGCGCGTTGTTCACTTAAACTTGAAGAACAAAAAAGTGGCGAATGGTACTGTTTGGATGCTTTGCATATATGTTTCTTAGACTATAAAGAAGCAATATATATATTGATTTCAACCGTCTACCTGTTCCATTCATTGTTCTACTTGTCGCAAGTTACAAATAATTTCCGTTAAAGTATTAACAATGGGGCTCGTAGTTCACTTAAACTTGAAGATCAAATAATTGGCGAATTGTACTGTTTGGATGATTTGCATATATGTTTCTTAGACTATATAGAAGCAATATATACAAAGATTTCAACCGTCTACCTGTTCCATTCATTGTTCTACTTGTCGAAAGTTACAAATAATTTCCGTTAAGGGATTAACAATGGGGATCGTAGTTTACTTAAACTTGAAGAACAAGAAATTGGCGAATTGTACTGTTTGGATGATTTGCATATATGTTTCTTAGACTAAATAGAAGCAATATATACAATGATTTCAACCGTCTACCTATTCCATTCATTGTTCTACTTGCCGAAATTTACAAATAATTTCCTTTAAAGGATTAACAATGGGGCTCGTAGTTCACTTAAACTTGAAGAACAAAAAATTGGCGAATGGTACTGTTTGGATGCTTTGCATATATGTTTCTTAGACTATATAGATGCAATATATACAAAGATTTCAACCGTCTACCTGTTCCATTCATTGTTCTACTTGTCGAAAGTTACAAATAATTTCCTTTAAAGGATTAACAATGGGGCTCGTTGTTCACTTAAACTTGAAGAACAATAAATTGGCGAATTGTACTGTTTGGATGCTTTGCATATATGTTTCTTAGACTATATAGAAGCAATATATACAAAGATTTCAACCGTCTACCTGTCCCATTCATTGTTCTACTTGTCGAAAGTTACAATTAATTTCCGTTAAAGGATTAACAATGGGGCTCGTCGTTCACTTGAACTTGAAGAACAAAAAATTGGCGAATGGTACTGTTTGGATGCTTTGCATATATGTTTCTTAGACTATATAGAAGCAATATATACATTGATTTCAACCGGCTACCAGTTCCATTCACTGTTCTACTTCTCGCAAGTTACAAATAATTTCCGTTAAAGTATTAACAATGGGGCTCGTAGTTCACTTAAACTTGAAGAACAAAAAATTGTCGAATTGTACTGTTTGGATGCTTTGCATATATGTTTCTTAGACTATATAGAAGCAATATATACAAAGATTTCAACCGGCTACCTGTTCCATTCATTGTTCTACTTGTCGAAATTTACAAATAATTTCCGATAAAGGATTAACCATTGGGGCTCATTGTTCACTTAAACTTGAAGAACAAAAAATTGGCGAATTGTACTGTTTGGATGGTTTGCATATATGTTTCTTAGACTATATAGAAGCAATATATACAAAGATTTCAACCGTCTACCTGTTCCATTCATTGTTCTACTTGTCGAAAATTACAAATAATTTCCGATAAAGGATTAACCATTGGGGCTCATTGTTCACTAAACTTGAAGAACAAAAAATTGTCGAATTGTACTGTTTGGATGCTTTGCATATATGTTTCTTAGACTATATAGAAGCAATATATACAATGATTTCAACCGTCTACCTGTTCCATTCACTGTTCTACTTGTCGAAAGTTACAAATAATTTCCGTTAAGGGATTAACAATGGGGATCGTAGTTTACTTAAACTTGAAGAACAAAAAATTGGCGAATTGTACTGTTTGGATGCTTTGCATATATGTTTCTTAGACTATATAGAAGCAATATATACAATGATTTCAACTGTCTACCTGTTCCATTCATTGTTCTACTTGTCGAAAGTTACAAATAATTTCCTTTAAAGGATTAACAATGGGGCTCGTAGTTCACTTAAACTTGAAGAACAAAAAATTGGCGAATGGTACTGTTTGGATGCTTTGCATATATGTTTCTTATACTATATAGAAGCAATAGATACAAAGATTTCAACCGTCTACCTGTTCCACTCAATGTTCTACTTGTCGAAAGTTACAAATAATTTCCGATAAAGGATTAACAATGGGGCTCGTAGTTCACTTAAACTTGAAGAACAAAAAATTGGCGAATGGTACTGTTTGGATGCTTTGCGTACATGTTTCTTAGACTATATGGAAGCAATATATACAAGGATTTCAACCGTCTACCTGTTCCATTCATTGTTCTACGTGTAGAAAGTTACAAATAATTACCGATAAAGGATTAACCATTGGGGCTCATTGTTCACTTAAACTTGAAGAACAAAAAATTGGCGAATTGTACTGTTTGGATGCTTTGCATATATGTTTCTTAGACTATATAGAAGCAATATATACAAAGATTTCAACCGTCTACCTGTTCCATTCATTGTTCTACTTGTCGAAAGTTACAAATAATTTCCTTTAAAGGATTAACAATGGGGCTCATTGTTCACTTAAACTTGAAGAACAAAAAATTGGCGAATTGTACTGTTTGGATGCTTTGCATGTATGTTTCTTAGACTATATAGACGCAATATATACAATGATTTCAACAGTCTACCTGTTCCATTCATTGTTCTACTTGTCGAAAGTTAGAAATAATTTCCGATAAAGGATTAACAATGGGCCTCATTGTTCACTTAAACTTGTAGAACAAAAAATTGGCGAATTCTGCTGTTTGGTTGCTTTGCATATGTGTTTCTTAGACTATATAGAAGCAACATATACAAATATTTCAACCGTCTACCTGTTCTATTCATTGTTCATCTTGTCGAAAGTTACAAATAATTTCCGATAAGGGATTAACAATGGGGCTCGTAGTTCACTTAAACTTGTAGAACAAAAAATTGGCGAATTGTGCTGTTTGGTTGCTTTGCATATGTGTTTCTTAGACTATTTAGAAGCAATATATAGAAAGATTTCACCTGTCTACCTGTACTATTCATTGTTCTACTTGTAGAAAGTTACAAATAATTTCCATTTCATGATTATCAATGGGGCTCGCTGTTCACTTAAACTTGAAGATCAAAAAATTGGCGAATGTTACTGTTTAGATGCTTCGCATATAGGTTTCTTAGACTATATAGAAGCAATATATAAAAACATTTCAACCGTCTACCAGTTCCATTCATTGTTCTACTTGTCGAAAGTTACAAATAATTTCCGATAAGGGATTAACAATGGGGATCGTAGTTTACTAAAACATTAAGAACAAAAAATTGGCGAATTGTACTGTTTGGATGCTTTGCATATATGATTCTTAGACTATATAGACGCAATATATACATGGATTTCAACCGTCTACCTGTTCCATTCATTGTTCTACTTGTCGAAAGTTACAAATAATTACCGATAAAGGATTAACCATTTGGGCTCATTGTTCACTTAAACTTGAAGAACAAAAAACTGGCGAATTGTACTGTTTGGATGCTTTGCATATATGTTTTTTAGGCTATATAGAAGCAATATATACAAAGATTTCAACCGTCTACCTGTTCGATTCATTGTTCTACTTGTCGAAAGTTAGAAACAATTTCCGATAAAGGATTAACAATGGGGCTCATTGTTCACTTAAACTTGAAGGACAAAAAATTGGCGAATGGTACTGTTTGGATGCTTTGCGTACATGTTTCTTAGACTATATGGAAGCAATATATACAAGGATTTCAACCGTCTACCTGTTCCATTCATTGTTCTACTTGTCGAAAGTTACAAATAATTACCGATAAAGGATTAACCATTGGGGCTCATTGTTCACTTAAACTTGAAGAACAAAAAAGTGGCGAATTGTACTGTTTGGATGCTTTGCATATATGTTTCTTAGACTATATAGAAGCAATATATACAAAGATTTCAACCGTCTACCTGTTCCATTCATTGTTCTACTTGTCGAAAGTTACATTTAATTTCCGATAAAGGATTAACAATGGGGCTCATTGTTCACTTAAACTTGAAGAACAAAAAATTGGCGAATGGTACTGTTTGGATGCTTTGCATATATGTTTCTTAGACTATATAGAAGCAATATATACAAAGATTTCAACCGTCTACCTGTTCCATTCATTGTTCTACTTTTCAAAAATTACAAATAATTTCCGATAAAGGATTAACCATTGGGGATCATTGTTCACTTAAACTTGAAGAACAAAAAATTAGCGAATGGTACTGTTTGGATGCTTTGCATATATGTTTCTTAGATTATATAGAAGCAATATATACAAAGATTTCAACCGTCTACCTGTTCCATTCATTGTTCTACTTGTCAAAAATTACAAATAATTTCCGATAAAGGATTAACCATTGGGGATCATTGTTCACTTAAACTTGAAGAACAAAAAATTGGCGAATGGTACTGTTTGGATGCTTTGCGTACATGTTTCTTAGACTATATGGAAGCAATATATACAAAGATTTCAACCGTCTACGTGTTCCAATCATTGTTCTACTTGCCGAAAGTTACAAATAATTTCCGTTAAAGTATTACCAATGGGCCTCGTAGTTCACTTAAACTTGAAGATCAAATAATTGGCGAATTGTACTGTTTGGAAGATTTGCAGATATGTTTCTTAGACTATATAGAAGCAATATATACAATGATTTCAACCGTCTACTTGTTCCAATCGTTGTTCTACTTGTCGAAATTTACAAATAATTTCCTTTAAAGGATTAACAATGGGGCTCGTTGTTCACTTAAACTTGAAGAACAAAAAATTGGCGAATGGTACTGTTTGGATGCTTTGAATATATGTTTCTTATATTATATAAAAGCAATATATATAAATATTTCAACCGTCTACCTGTTCCATTCATTGTTCTACTTGTCGAAATTTACTAGTAATTTCCGATAAAGGATTAACCATTGGGGCTCATTGTTCACTTAAACTTGAAGAACAAAAAATTGGCGAATTGTACTGTTTGGATGCTTTGCACATATGTTTCTTAGACTATTTAGAAGCAATATATAGAAAGATTTCTCCCGTCTACCTGTACTATTCATTGTTCTACTTGTAGAAAGTTACAAATAATTTCCATTTCATGATTATCAATGGGGCTCGCTGTTCACTTAAACTTGAAGATCAAAAAATTGGCGATTGTTACTGTTTAGATGCTTTGCATATATGTTTCTTAGATTGTATAGAAGCAATATGTACAATGATTTCAACCGTCTACCTGTTCCATTCATTGTTCTACTTGCAGAAAGTTACAAATAATTTCCGTTTCATGATTATCAATGGGGCTCGTTGTTCACTTAAACTTGAAGAACAAAAAAGTGGCGAATGGTACTGTTTGGATGCTTTGCATATATGTTTCTTAGACTATATAGAAGCTATATATACATTGATTTCAACCGGCTACCTGTTCCATTCATTGTTCTACTTGTCGCAAGTTACAAATAATTTCCGTTAAAGTATTAACAATGGGGCTCGTAGTTCACTTAAACTTGAAGATCAAATAATTGGCGAATTGTACTGTTTGGACGCTTTGCATATCTGTTTCTCAGACTATATAGAAGCAATATATACAATGATTTCAACAGTCTACCTGTTCCATTCATTGTTCTACTTGTCGAAATTTACAAATAATTTCCTTTAAAGGATTAACAATGGGGCTCGTTGTTCACTTAAACTTGAAGAACAAAAAAGTGGCGAATGGTACTGTTTGGATGCTTTGCATATATGTTTCTTAGACTATATAGACGCAATATATACAAGGATTTCAACCGTCTACCTGTTCCATTCATTGTTCTACTTGTCGAAAGTTACAAATAATTACGGATAAAGGATTAACCATTGGGGCTCATTGTTCACTTAAACTTGGAGAACAAAAAATTGGCGAATTGTACTGTTTGGATGCTTTGCATATATGCTTCTTAGACTATATAGAAGCAATATATACAAAGATTTCAAGCGTCTACCTGTTCCATTCATTGTTCTACTTGTCGAAATTTAGAAATAATTTCCTTTAAAGGATTAACAATGGGGCTCGTAGTTCACTTAAACTTGAAGAACAAAAAATTGGCGAATGGTACTGTTTGGATGCTTTGCGTACATGTTTCTTAGACTATATGGAAGCAATATATACAAAGATTTCAACCGTCTACGTGTTCCAATCTTTGTTCTACTTGTCGAAATTTACAAATAATTTCCATTAAAGGATTAACAATGGGGCTCGTTGTTCACTTAAACTTGAAGAACAATAAATTGGCGAATTGTACTGTTTGGATGCTTTGCATATATGTTTCTTAGACTATATAGAAGCAATATATACAAAGAATTCAACCGTCTACCTGTTCCATTCATTGTTCTACTTGTCGAAATTTACAAATAATTTCCTTTATAGGATTAACAATGGGGCTCGTTGTTCACTTAAACTTGAAGAACAAAAAATTGGCGAATGGTACTGTTTGAATGCTTTGCATATATGTTTCTTAGACTATATAGAAGCAATATATACATTGATTTCAACCGTCTACCTGTTCCATTCATTGTTCTACTTGTCGCAAGTTACAAATAATTTCCGTTAAAGTATTAACAATGGGGCTCGTAGTTCACTTAAACATGAAGATGAAATAATTGGCGAATTGTACTGTTTGGATGCTTTGCATATATGTTTCTTAGACTATTTAGAAGCAATATATAGAAAGATTTCACCCGTCTACCTGTACTATTCATCGTTCTACTTGTAGAAAGTTACAAATAATTTCCATTTCATGATTATCAATGGGGCTCGCTGTTCACTTAAACTTGAAGATCAAAAAATTGGCGATTGTTACTGTTTAGATGCTTTGCATATATGTTTCTTAGATTGTATAGAAGCAATATGTACAATGATTTCAACCGTCTACCTGTTCCATTCATTGTTCTACTTGCAGAAAGTTACAAATAATTTCCGTTTCATGATTATCAATGGGGCTCGTTGTTCACTTAAACTTGAAGAACAAAAAAGTGGCGAATGGTACTGTTTGGATGCTTTGCATATATGTTTCTTAGACTATATAGAAGCAATATATACATTGATTTCAACCGGCTACCTGTTCCATTCATTGTTCTACTTGTCGCAAGTTACAAATAATTTCCGTTAAAGTATTAACAATGGGGCTCGTAGTTCACTTAAACTTGAAGATCAAATAATTGGCGAATTGTACTGTTTGGACGCTTTGCATATCTGTTTCTCAGACTATATAGAAGCAATATATACAATGATTTCAACAGTCTACCTGTTCCATTCATTGTTCTACTTGTCGAAATTTACAAATAATTTCCTTTAAAGGATTAACAATGGGGCTCGTAGTTCACTTAAACTTGAAGAACAAAAAATTGGCGAATGGTACTGTTTGGATGCTTTGCATATATGTTTCTTAGATTATATAGAAGCAATATATACAAAGATTTCAACCGTCTACCTGTTCCATTCATTGTTCTACTTGTCGAAATTTACAAATAATTTCCTTTAAAGGATTAACAATGGGGCTCGTTGTTCACTTAAACTTGAAGAAAAATAAATTGGCGAATTGTACTGTTTGGATGCTTTGCATATATGTTTCTTAGACTATATAGAAGCAATATATACAAAGATTTCAACCGTCCACCTGTTCCATTCATTGTTCTACTTGTCGAAAGTTACATATAATTTCCGATAAAGGATTAACAATGGGGCTCATTGTTCACTTAAACTTGAAGGACAAAAAATTGGAGAATGGTACTGTTTGGATTCTTTGCATATATGTTTCTTAGACTATATGGAAGCAATATATACAAAGATTTCAACCGTCTACGTGTTCCAATCATTGTTCTACTTGTAGAAAGTTACAATTAATTTCCGTTAATGGATTAACAATGGGGCTCGTAGTTCACTTAAACTTGAAGAACAAAAAATTGGCGAATGGTACTGTTTGGATGCTTTGCGTACATGTTTCTGAGACTATATGGAAGCAATATATACAAAGATTTCAACCGTCTACGTGTTCCAATCATTGTTCTACTTGTCGAAATTTACAAATAATTTCCTTTAAAGGATTAACAATGGGGCTCGTTGTTCACTTAAACTTGAAGAACAAAAAAGTGGCGAATGGTACTGTTTGGATGCTTTGCATATATGTTTCTTAGACTATATAGACGCAATATATACAAGGATTTCAACCGTCTACCTGTTCCATTCATTGTTCTACTTGTCGAAAGTTACAAATAATTACGGATAAAGGATTAACCATTGGGGCTCATTGTTCACTTAAACTTGGAGAACAAAAAATTGGCGAATTGTACTGTTTGGATGCTTTGCATATATGTTTCTTAGACTATATAGAAGCAATATATACAAAGATTTCAAGCGTCTTCCTGTTCCATTCATTGTTCTACTTGTCGAAATTTAGAAATAATTTCCTTTAAAGGATTAACAATGGGGCTCGTAGTTCACTTAAACTTGAAGAACAAAAAATTGGCGAATGGTACTGTTTGGATGCTTTGCGTACATGTTTCTTAGACTATATGGAAGCAATATATACAAAGATTTCAACCGTCTACGTGTTCCAATCATTGTTCTACTTGTCGAAATTTACAAATAATTTCCATTAAAGGATTAACAATGGGGCTCGTTGTTCACTTAAACTTGAAGAACAATAAATTGGCGAATTGTACTGTTTGGATGCTTTGCATATATGTTTCTTAGACTATATAGAAGCAATATATACAAAGAATTCAACCGTCTACCTGTTCCATTCATTGTTCTACTTGTCGAAATTTACAAATAATTTCCTTTAAAGGATTAACAATGGGGCTCGTTGTTCACTTAAACTTGAAGAACAAAAAATTGGCGAATGGTACTGTTTGGATGCTTTGCATATATGTTTCTTAGACTATATAGAAGCAATATATACATTGATTTCAACCGTCTACCTGTTCCATTCATTGTTCTACTTGTCGCAAGTTACAAATAATTTCCGTTAAAGTATTAACAATGGGGCTCGTAGTTCACTTAAACATGAAGATGAAATAATTGGCGAATTGTACTGTTTGGATGCTTTGCATATATGTTTCTTAGACTATTTAGAAGCAATATATAGAAAGATTTCACCCGTCTACCTGTACTATTCATTGTTCTACTTGTAGAAAGTTACAAATAATTTCCATTACATGATTATCAATGGGGCTCGCTGTTCACTTAAACTTGAAGATCAAAAAATTGGCGATTGTTACTGTTTAGATGCTTTGCATATATGTTTCTTAGATTATATAGAAGCAATATATACAAGGATTTCAACCGTCTACCTGTTCCATTCATTGTTCTACTTGTCGAAAATTACAAATAATTTCCGATAAAGGATTAACCATTGGGGCTCATTGTTCACTTAAACTTGAAGAACAAACAATTCGCGAATGGTACTGTTTGGATGCTTTGCATATATGTTTCTTAGACTATATAGAAGCAATATATACAAAGATTTCAACCGTCTACCTTTTCCATTCATTGTTCTACTTGTCGAAAGTTACAAATAATTTCCGATAACGGATTAACCATTGGGGCTCATTGTTCAGATAAACTTGAAGAACCAAAAATTGGCGAATTGTACTGTTTGGATGCTTTGCATATATGTTTCTTATACTATATAGAAGCAATATATACAAAAATTTCAACCGTCTACCTGTTCCATTCACTGTTCTACTTGTCGAAAGTTACAAATAATTTCCGTTAAGGGATTAACAATGGGGATCGTAGTTTACTTAAACTTGAAGAACAAAAAATTGGCGAATTGTACTGTTTGGATGCTTTGCATAATTGTTTCTTAAACTATATAGAAGCAATATATACAATGATTTCAACAGTCTACCTGTTCCATTCATTGTTCTACTTGTCGAAATTTACAAATAATTTCCTTTAAAGGATTAACAATGGGGCTCGTAGTTCACTTAAACTTGAGGAACAAAAAATTGGCGAATGGTACTGTTTGGATGGTTTGCATATATGTTTCTTAGACTATATAGAAGCAATATATACAAAGATTTCAACCATCTACCTGTTCCATTCATTGTTCTACTTGCCGAAAGTTACAAATAATTTCCGATAACGGATTAACCATTGGGGCTCATTGTTCACTTAAACTTGAAGAACAAAAAATTGGCGAATTGTACTGTTTGGATGCTTTGCATATATGTTTCTTATACTATAAAGAAGCAATATATACAAAGATTTCAACCGTCTACCTGTTCCATTCACTGTTCTACTTGTCGAAAGTTACAAATAATTTCCGTTAAGGGATTAACAATGGGGATCGTAGTTCACTTAAACTTGAAGAACAAAAAATTGGCGAATTGTACTGTTTGGATGCTTTGCGTACATGTTTCTTAGACTATATGGAAGCAATATATACAAAGATTTCAACCGTCTACGTGTTCCAATCATTGTTCTACTTGTCGAAATTTACAAATAATTTCCTTTAAAGGATTAACAATGGGGCGCGTTGTTCACTTAAACTTGAAGAACAGAAAAGTGGCGAATGGTACTGTTTGGATGCTTTGCATATATGTTTCTTAGACTATAAAGAAGCAATATATATATTGATTTCAACCGTCTACCTGTTCCATTCATTGTTCTACTTGTCGCAAGTTACAAATAATTTCCGTTAAAGTATTAACAATGGGGCTCGTAGTTCACTTAAACTTGAAGATCAAATAATTGGCGAATTGTACTGTTTGGATGATTTGCATATATGTTTCTTAGACTATATAGAAGCAATATATACAAAGATTTCAACCGTCTACCTGTTCCATTCATTGTTCTACTTGTCGAAAGTTACAAATAATTTCTTTTGAAGGATTAACAATGGGGCTCATTGTTCACTTAAACTTGAAGAACAAAAAATTGGCGAATTGTAGTGTTTGGATGCTTTGCATATATGTTTCTTAGACTATATAAAAGCAATATATACAAAGATTTCAACCATCTACCTGTTCCATTCATTGTTCTACTTGCCGAAAGTTACAAATAATTTCCGATAACGGATTAACCATTGGGGCTCATTGTTCACTTAAACTTGAAGAACAAAAAATTGGCGAATTGTACTGTTTGGATGCTTTGCATATATGTTTCTTATACTATAAAGAAGCAATATATACAAAGATTTCAACCGTCTACCTGTTCCATTCACTGTTCTACTTGTCGAAAGTTACAAATAATTTCCGTTAAGGGATTAACAATGGGGATCGTAGTTCACTTAAACTTGAAGAACAAAAAATTGGCGAATTGTACTGTTTGGATGCTTTGCGTACATGTTTCTTAGACTATATGGAAGCAATATATACAAAGATTTCAACCGTCTGCGTGTTCCAATCATTGTTCTACTTGTCGAAATTTACAAATAATTTCCTTTAAAGGATTAACAATGGGGCGCGTTGTTCACTTAAACTTGAAGAACAGAAAAGTGGCGAATGGTACTGTTTGGATGCTTTGCATATATGTTTCTTAGACTATAAAGAAGCAATATATATATTGATTTCAACCGTCTACCTGTTCCATTCATTGTTCTACTTGTCGCAAGTTACAAATAATTTCCGTTAAAGTATTAACAATGGGGCTCGTAGTTCACTTAAACTTGAAGATCAAATAATTGGCGAATTGTACTGTTTGGATGATTTGCATATATGTTTCTTAGACTATATAGAAGCAATATATACAAAGATTTCAACCGTCTACCTGTTCCATTCATTGTTCTACTTGTCGAAAGTTACAAATAATTTCCGTTAAGGGATTAACAATGGGGATCGTAGTTTACTTAAACTTGAAGAACAAGAAATTGGCGAATTGTACTGTTTGGATGATTTGCATATATGTTTCTTAGACTAAATAGAAGCAATATATACAAAGATTTCAACCGTCTACCTGTTCCATTCATTGTTCTACTTGTCGAAAGTTACAATTAATTTCCGTTAAAGGATTAACAATGGGGCTCGTCGTTCACTTGAACTTGAAGAACAAAAAATTGGCGAATGGTACTGTTTGGATGCTTTGCATATATGTTTCTTAGACTATATAGAAGCAATATATACATTGATTTCAACCGGCTACCAGTTCCATTCACTGTTCTACTTCTCGCAAGTTACAAATAATTTCCGTTAAAGTATTAACAATGGGGCTCGTAGTTCACTTAAACTTGAAGATCAAATAATTGGCGAATTGTACTGTTTGGATGATATGCAGATATGTTTCTTAGACTATATAGAAGCAATATAAACAATGATTTCAACCGTCTACCTGTTCCATTCATTGTTCTACTTGTCGAAAGTTACAAATAATTTCCGATAAAGGATTAACCATTGGGGCTCATTGTTCACTTAAACTTGAAGAACAAAAAATTGGCGAATGGTACTGTTTGGATGCTTTGCATATATGTTTCTTAGACTATATAGAAGCATTATATACAATGATTTCAACCGTCTACCTGTTCCATTCATTGTTCTATTTGTCGAAAGTTGCAAATAATTTCCGTTAAGGGATTAACAATGGGGATCGTAGTTTACTTAAACTTGAAGAACAAAAAATTGGCGAACTGTACTGTTTGGATGCTTTGCATATATGTTTCTTAGACTATATAGAAGCAATATATACAAGGATTTCAACCGTCTACCTGTTCCATTCATTGTTCTACTCGTCGAAAGTTACAAATAATTACCGATAAAGGATTAACCATTGGAGCTCATTGTTCACTTAAACTTGAAGAACAAAAAATTGGCGAATTGTACTGTTTGGATGCTTTGCATATATGTTTCTTAGACTATATAGAAGCAATATATACATTGATTTCAACCGGCTACCTGTTCCATTCATTGTTCTACTTGTCGAAAGTTACAAATAATTTCCTTTAAATGATTAACAATGGGACTCGTTGTTCACTTAAACTTGAAGAACAATAAATTGGCGAATTGTACTGTTTGGATGCTTTGCATATATGTTTCTTAGACTATATAGAAGCAATATATACAAAGATTTCAACCGTCTACCTGTTCCATTCATTGATCTACTTGTCGAAAGTTACAATTAATTTCCGTTAAAGGATTAACAATGGGGCTCGTAGTTCACTTAAACTTGAAGTACAAAAAATTGGCGAATTGTACTGTTTGGATGCTTTGCATATATGTTTCGTAGACTATATAGAAGCAATATATACAATTTTTTCAACCGTCTACATCATCCATTCATTGTTCTACTTGTCGAAATTTACAAATAAGTTCCTTTAAAGGATTAACAATGGGGCTCGTAGTTCACTTAAACTTGAAGAACAAAAAATTGGCGAATTGTACTGTTTGGATGCCTTGCATAGATGTTTCTTAGACTATTTAGAAGCAATATATAGAAAGATTTCACCCGTCTACCTTTACTATTCATTGCTCTACTTGTAGAAAGTTACAATTAATTTCCGTTAAAGGATTAACAATGGGGCTCGCTGTTCACTTAAATTTGAAGATCAAAAAATTGGCGATTGTTACTGTTTAAATGCTTTGCATATATGTTTCTTAGATTATATAGAAGCAATATATACAAATATTTCAACCGTCTAACTGTTCCATTCATTGTTCTACTTGTCGAAAATTACAAATAATTTCCTTTAAAGGATTAACAATGGGGCTCGTTGTTCACTTAAACTTGAAGAACAAAAAATTGGCGAATGGTACTGTTTGGATGCTTTGCATACACGTTTCTTAGACTATATAGAAGCAATATATACATTGATTTCAACCGTCTACCTGTTCCATTCATTGTTCTACTTGTCGCAAGTTACAAATAATTTCCGTTAAAGTATTAACAATGGGGCTCGTAGTTCACTTAAACTTGAAGATCAAATAATTGGCGAATTGTACTGTTTGGATGATATGCAGATATGTTTCTTAGACTATATAGAAGCAATATAAACAATGATTTCAACCGTCTACCTGTTCCATTCATTGTTCTACTTGTCGAAAGTTACAAATAATTTCCGATAAAGGATTAACCATTGGGGCTCATTGTTCACTTAAACTTGAAGAACAAAAAATTGGCGAATGGTACTGTTTGGATGCTTTTCATATATGTTTCTTAGACTATATGGAAGCAATATATACAAAGATTTCAACCTTCTACGTGTTCCAATCATTGTTCTACTTGTAGAAAGTTACAATTAATTTCCGTTAAAGGATTAACAATGGGGCTCGTAGTTCACTTAAACTTGAAGAACAAAAAATTGGCGAATTGTACTGTTGGATGCTTTGCATATATGTTTCGTAGACTATATAAAAGCAATATATACAATGATTTCAACAGTCTACATGATCCATTCATTGTTCTACTTGTCGAAATTTACAAATAATTTCCTTTAAAGGATTAACAATGGGGCTCGTTGTTCACTTAAACTTGAAGAACAAAAAAGTGGCGAATGGTACTGTTTGGATGCTTTGCATATATGTTTCTTAGACTATTTAGAAGCAATATATACAAAGATTTCAACCGTCTACCTGTTCCATTCATTGTTCTACTTGTCGAAAGTTACAAATAATTTCTTTTGAAGGATTAACAATGGGGCTCATTGTTCACTTAAACTTGAAGAACAAAAAATTGGCGAATTGTAGTGTTTGGATGCTTTGCATATATGTTTCTTAGACTATATAAAAGCAATATATACAAAGATTTCAACCGTCTACCTGTTCCATTCATTGTTCTACTTGTCGAAAGTTACAAATAATTTCCTTTAAAGGATTAACAATGGGACTCGTTGTTCACTTAAACTTGAAGAACAATAAATTGGCGAATTGTACTGTTTGGATGCTTTGCATATATGTTTCTTAGACTATATAGAAGCAATATATACAAAGATTTCAACCGTCTACCTGTTCCATTCATTGATGTACTTGTCGAAAGTTACAATTAATTTCCGTTAAAGGATTAACAATGGGGCTCGTCGTTCACTTAAACTTGAAGTACAAAAAATTGGCGAATTGTACTGTTTGGATGATATGCAGATATGTTTCTTAGACTATATAGAAGCAATATAAACAATGATTTCAACCGTCTACCTGTTCCATTCATTGTTCTACTTGTCGAAAGTTACAAATAATTTCCGATAAAGGATTAACCATTGGGGCTCATTGTTCACTTAAACTTGAAGAACAAAAAATTGGCGAATGGTACTGTTTGGATGCTTTTCATATATGTTTCTTAGACTATATGGAAGCAATATATACAAAGATTTCAACCTTCTACGTGTTCCAATCATTGTTCTACTTGTAGAAAGTTACAATTAATTTCCGTTAAAGGATTAACAATGGGGCTCGTAGTTCACTTAAACTTGAAGAACAAAAAATTGGCGAATTGTACTGTTGGATGCTTTGCATATATGTTTCGTAGACTATATAAAAGCAATATATACAATGATTTCAACAGTCTACATGATCCATTCATTGTTCTACTTGTCGAAATTTACAAATAATTTCCTTTAAAGGATTAACAATGGGGCTCGTTGTTCACTTAAACTTGAAGAACAAAAAAGTGGCGAATGGTACTGTTTGGATGCTTTGCATATATGTTTCTTAGACTATTTAGAAGCAATATATACAAAGATTTCAACCGTCTACCTGTTCCATTCATTGTTCTACTTGTCGAAAGTTACAAATAATTTCTTTTGAAGGATTAACAATGGGGCTCATTGTTCACTTAAACTTGAAGAACAAAAAATTGGCGAATTGTAGTGTTTGGATGCTTTGCATATATGTTTCTTAGACTATATAAAAGCAATATATACAAAGATTTCAACCGTCTACCTGTTCCATTCATTGTTCTACTTGTCGAAAGTTACAAATAATTTCCTTTAAAGGATTAACAATGGGACTCGTTGTTCACTTAAACTTGAAGAACAATAAATTGGCGAGTTGTACTGTTTGGATGCTTTGCATATATGTTTCTTAGACTATATAGAAGCAATATATACAAAGATTTCAACCGTCTACCTGTTCCATTCATTGATCTACTTGTCGAAAGTTACAATTAATTTCCGTTAAAGGATTAACAATGGGGCTCGTCGTTCACTTAAACTTGAAGTACAAAAAATTGGCGAATTGTACTGTTTGGATGCTTTGCATATATGTTTCGTAGACTATATAGAAGCAATATATACAATTTTTTCAACCGTCTACATGATCCATTCATTGTTCTACTTGTCGAAATTTACAAATAATTTCCTTTAAAGGATTAACAATGGGGCTCGTAGTTCACTTAAACTTGAAGAACAAAAAATTGGCGAATTGTACTGTTTGGATACCTTGCATAGATGTTTCTTAGACTATTTAGAAGCAATATATAGAAAGATTTCACCCGTCTACCTTTACTATTCATTGCTGTACTTGTAGAAAGTTACAAATAATTTCCATTTCATGATTATCAATGGGGCTCGCTGTTCACTTAAATTTGAAGATCAAAAAATTGGCGATTGTTACTGTTTAGATGCTTTGCATATATGTTTCTTAGATTATATAGAAGCAATATATACAAATATTTCAACCGTCTAACTGTTCCATTCATTGTTCTACTTGTCGAAAATTACAAATAATTTCCTTTAAAGGATTAACAATGGGGCTCGTTGTTCACTTAAACTTGAAGAACAAAAAAGTGGCGAATGGTACTGTTTGGATGCTTTGCATATATGTTTCTTAGACTATTTAGAAGCAATATATACAAAGATTTCAACCGTCTAACTGTTCCATTCATTGTTCTACTTGTCGAAAGTTACAAATAATTTCCTTTAAAGGATTAACAATGGGACTCGTTGTTCACTTAAACTTGAAGAACAATAAATTGGCGAGTTGTACTGTTTGGATGCTTTGAATATATGTTTCTTAGACTATATAGAAGCAATATATACAAAGATTTCAACCGTCTACCTGTTCCATTCATTGATCTACTTGTCGAAAGTTACAATTAATTTCCGTTAAAGGATTAACAATGGGGCTCGTCGTTCACTTAAACTTGAAGTACAAAAAATTGGCGAATTGTACTGTTTGGATGCTTTGCATATATGTTTCGTAGACTATATAGAAGCAATATATACAATTTTTTCAACCGTCTACATGATCCATTCATTGTTCTACTTGTCGAAATTTACAAATAATTTCCTTTAAAGGATTAACAATGGGGCTCGTAGTTCACTTAAACTTGAAGAACAAAAAATTGGCGAATTGTACTGTTTGGATACCTTGCATAGATGTTTCTTAGACTATTTAGAAGCAATATATAGAAAGATTTCACCCGTCTACCTTTACTATTCATTGCTCTACTTGTAGAAAGTTACAAATAATTTCCATTTCATGATTATCAATGGGGCTCGCTGTTCACTTAAATTTGAAGATCAAAAAATTGGCGATTGTTACTGTTTAGATGCTTTGCATATATGTTTCTTAGATTATATAGAAGCAATATATACAAATATTTCAACCGTCTAACTGTTCCATTCATTGTTCTACTTGTCGAAAATTACAAATAATTTCCTTTAAAGGATTAACAATGGGGCTCGTTGTTCACTTAAACTTGAAGAACAAAAAATTGGCGAATGGTACTGTTTGGATGCTTTGCATACACGTTTCTTAGACTATATAGAAGCAATATATACATTGATTTCAACCGTCTACCTGTTCCATTCATTGTTCTACTTGTCGCAAGTTACAAATAATTTCCGTTAAAGTATTAACAATGGGGCTCGTAGTTCACTTAAACTTGAAGATCAAATAATTGGCGAATTGTACTGTTTGGATGATATGCAGATATGTTTCTTAGACTATATAGAAGCAATATAAACAATGATTTCAACCGTCTACCTGTTCCATTCATTGTTCTACTTGTCGAAAGTTACAAATAATTTCCGATAAAGGATTAACCATTGGGGCTCATTGTTCACTTAAACTTGAAGAACAAAAAATTGGCGCATGGTACTGTTTGGATGCTTTGCATATATGTTTCTTAGACTATATGGAAGCAATATATACAAAGATTTCAACCGTCTACGTGTTCCAATCATTGTTCTACTTGTAGAAAGTTACAATTAATTTCCGTTAAATGATTAACAATGGGGCTCGTAGTTCACTTAAACTTGAAGAACAAAAAATTGGCGAATTGTACTGTTGGATGCTTTGCATATATGTTTCGTAGACTATATAGAAGCAATATATACAATGATTTCAACCGTCTACATCATCCATTCATTGTTCTACTTGTCGAAATTTACAAATAATTTCCTTTAAAGGATTAACAATGGGGCTCGCTGTTCACTTAAACTTGAAGAACAAAAAAGTGGCGAATGGTACTGTTTGGATGCTTTGCATATATGTTTCTTAGACTATATAGATGCAATATATACAAAGATTTCAACCGTCTACCTGTTCCATTCATTGTTCTACTTGTCGAAAGTTACAAATAATTTCCGATAAAGGATTAACAATGGGGCTCATTATTCACTTAAACTTGAAGAACAAAAAATTGGCGAATGGTACTGTTTGGATGCTTTGCATATATGTTTCTTAGACTATATGGAAGCAATATATACAAAGATTTCAACCGTCTACGTGTTCCAATCATTGTTCTACTTGTAGAAAGTTACAATTAATTTCCGTTAAATGATTAACAATGGGGCTCGTAGTTCACTTAAACTTGAAGAACAAAAAATTGGCGAATTGTACTGTTGGATGCTTTGCATATATGTTTCGTAGACTATATAGAAGCAATATATACAATGATTTCAACCGTCTACATCATCCATTCATTGTTCTACTTGTCGAAAGTTACAAATAATTTCCTTTGAAGGATTAACAATGGGGCTCATTGTTCACTTAAACTTGAAGAACAAAAAATTGGCGAATTGTACTGTTTGGATGCTTTGCATATATGTTTCTTAGACTATATAAAAGCAATATGTACAAAGATTTCAACCGTCTACCTGTTCCATTCATTGTTCTACTTGTCGAAAGTTACAAATAATTTCCTTTAAAGGATTAACAATGGGACTCGTTGTTCAGTTGAACTTGAAGAACAATAAATTGGCGAATTGTACTGTTTGGATGCTTTGCATATATGTTTCTTAGACTATATAGAAGCAATATATACAAAGATTTCAACCGTCTACCTGTTCCATTCATTGATCTACTTGTCGAAAGTTACAATTAATTTCCGTTAAAGGATTAACAATGGGGCTCGTAGTTCACTTAAACTTGAAGTACAAAAAATTGGCGAATTGTACTGTTTGGATGCTTTTCATATATGTTTCTTAGACTATATAGAAGCAATATATACAAAGATTTCAACCGTCTACCTGTTCCATTCATTGTTCTACTTGTCGAAAGTTACAAATAATTTCCGATAAAGGATTAACAATGGGGCTCATTGTTCACTTAAACTTGAAGAACAAAAAATTGGCGAATGGTACAGTTTGGATGCTTTGCATATATGTTTCTTAGACTATATAGAAGCAATATATACAAAGATTTCAACCGTCTACCTTTTCCATTCATTGTTCTACTTGTCGAAATTTACAAATAATTTCCGATAACGGATTAAACATTGGGGCTCATTGTTCACTTAAACTTGAAGAACAAAAAATTGGCGAATTGTACTGTTTGGATGCTTTGCATATATGTTTCTTAGACTATATAGAAGCAATATATACAAAGATTTCAACCGGCTACGTGTTCCATTCATTGTTCTACTTGTCGAAATTTACAAATAATTTCCGATATAGGATTAACCATTGGGGCTCATTGTTCACTTAAACTTGAAGAACAAAAAATTGGCGAATTGTACTGTTTGGATGCTTTGCATATATGTTTCTTAGACTATATAGAAGCAATATATACAAAGATTTCAACCGTCTACATGTTCCATTCATTGTTCTCCTTGTCGAAAGTTACAAATAATTTCCTTTAAAGGATTAACAATGGGGCTCGTTGTTCACTTAAACTTGAAGAACAATAAATTGGCGAATTGTACTGTTTGGATGCTTTGCATATATGTTTCTTAGACTATATAGAAGCAATATATACAAAGATTTCAACCGTCTACCTATTCCATTCATTGTTCTACTTGCCGAAATTTACAAATAATTTCCGTTAAAGGATTAACAATGGGGCTCGTAGTTCACTTAAACTTGAAGAACAAAAAATTGGCGAATTGTACTGTTTGGATGCTTTGCATATATGTTTCTTAGACTATATAGAAGCAATATATACAATGATTTCAACCGTCTACCTGTTCCATTCATTGTTCTACTTGTCGAAAGTTACAAATAATTTCCGTTAAGGGATTAACAATGGGGATCGTAGTTTACTTAAACTTGAAGAACAATAAATTGGCGAATTGTACTGTTTGGATGCTTTGCATATATGTTTCTTAGACTATATACAAGCAATATATACAAGGATTTCAACCGTCTACCTGTTCCATTCATTGTTCTACTTGTCGAAAGTTACAAATAATTACCGATAAAGAATTAACCATTGGGGCTCATTGTTCACTTAAACTTGAAGAACAAAAAATTGGCGAATTGTACTGTTTGGATGCTTTGCATATATGTTTCTTAGACTATATAGATGCAATATATACAAAGATTTCAACCGTCTACCTGTTCCATTCATTGTTCTACTTGTCGAAAGTTACAAATAATTTCCTTTAAAGGATTAACAATGGGGCTCATTGTTCACTTAAACTTGAAGAACAAAAAATTGGCGAATTGTACTGTTTGGATGCTTTGCATATATGTTTCTTAGACTATATAAAAGCAATATATACAAAGATTTCAACCGTCTACCTGTTCCATTCATTGTTCTACTTGTCAAAAGTTACAAATAATTTCCTTTAAAGGATTAACAATGGGACTCGTTGTTCACTTAAACTTGAAGAACAATAAATTGGCGAATTGTACTGTTTGGATGCTTTGCATATATGTTTCTTAGACTATATAGAAGCAATATATACAAAGATTTCAACCGTCTACCTGTTCCATTCATTGTTCTACTTGTCGAAATTTACAAATAATTTCCTTTAAAGGATTAACAATGGGGCTCGTTGTTCACTTAAACTTGAAGAACAAAAAAGTGGCGAATGGTACTGTTTGGATGCTTTGCATACATGTTTCTTAGACTATATAGAAGCAATATATACAAAGATTTCAACCGTCTACCTTTTCCATTCATTGTTCTACTTGTCGATATTTACAAATAATTTCCGATAACGGATTAAACATTGGGGCTCATTGTTCACTTAAACTTGAAGAACAAAAAATTGGCGAATTGTACTGTTTGGATGCTTTGCATATATGTTTCTTAGACTATATAGAAGCAATATATACAAAGATTTCAACCGGCTACCTGTTCCATTCATTGTTCTACTTGCCGAAATTTACAAATAATTTCCGATAAAGGATTAACCATTGGGGCTCATTGTTCACTTAAACTTGAAGAACAGAAAATTGGCGAATTGTACTGTTTGGATGCTTTGCATATTTGTTTCTTAGACTATATAGAAGCAATATATACAAAGATTTCAACCGTCTACCTGTTCCATTCATTGTTCTACTTGTCGAAAGTTACAAATAATTTCCTTTAAAGGATTAACAATGGGGCTCGTTGTTCACTTAAACTTGAAGAACAATAAATTGGCGAATTTTACTGTTTGGATGCTTTGCATATATGTTTCTTAGACTATATAGAAGCAATATATACAAAGATTTCAACCGTCTACCTATTCCATTCATTGTTCTACTTGCCGAAATTTACAAATAATTTCCTTTAAAGGATTAACAATGGGGCTCGTAGTTCACTTAAACTTGAAGAGCAAAAAATTGTCGAATTGTACTGTTTGGATGCTTTGCATATATGTTTCTTAGACTATATAGAAGCAATATATACAATGATTTCAACCGTCGACCTGTTCCATTCATTGTTCTACTTGTCGAAAGTTACAAATAATTTCCGTTAAGGGATTAACAATGGGGATCGTAGTTTACTTAAACTTGAAGAACAAAAAATTGGCGAATTTTACTGTTTGGATGCTTTGCATATATGTTTCTTAGACTATATAGAAGCAATATATACAAGGATTTCAAACGTCTACGTGTTCCATTCATTGTTCTACTTGTCGAAAGTTACAAATAATTACCGATAAAGGATTAACCATTGGGGCTCATTGTTCACATAAACTTGAAGAACAAAAAATTGGCGAATTGTACTGTTTGGATGCTTTGCATATCTGTTTCTTAGACTATATAGATGCAAAATATACAAAGATTTCAACCGTCTACCTGTTCTATTCATTGTTCTACTTGTCGAAAGTTACAAATAATTTCCTTTAAAGGATTAACAATGGGGCTCGTTGTTCACTTAAACTTGAAGAACAATAAATTGGCGAATTGTACTGTTTGGATGCTTTGCATATATGTTTCTTAGACTATATAGAAGCAATATATACAAAGATTTCAACCGTCTACCTGTTCCATTCATTGATCTACTTGTCGAAAGTTACAATTAATTTCCGTTAAAGGATTAACAATGGGGCTCGTAGTTCACTTAAACTTGAAGAACAAAAATTTGGCGAATTGTACTGTTTGGATGCTTTGCATATATGTTTCGGAGACTATATAGAAGCAATATATACAATTTTTTCAACCGTCTACATGATCCATTCATTGTTCTACTTGTCGAAATTTTCAAATAATTTCCTTTAAAGGATTAACAATGGGGCTCGTAGTTCACTTAAACTTGAAGTACAAAAAATTAGCGAATTGTGCTGTTTGGATGCTTTGCATATATGTTTCGTAGACTATATAGAAGCAATATATACAATTTTTTCAACCTTCTACATGATCCATTCATTGTTCTACTTGTCGAAATTTACAAATAATTTCCTTTAAAGGATTAACCATTGGGGCTCATTGTTCACTTAAACTTGAAGAACAAAAAATTGGCGAATGGTACTGTTTGGATGCTTTGCGTACATGTTTCTTAGACTATATAGAAGCAGTATATACAAAGATTTCAACCGTCTACCTGTTCCATTCATTGTTCAACTTGTCGAAAGTTACAATTAATTTCCGTTAAAGGATTAACAATGGGGCTCATTGTTCACTTAAACTTGAAGAACAAAAAATTGGCGAATTGTACTGTTTGGATGCTTTGCATATATGTTTCTTAGACTATATAGAAGCAATATATACAATGATTTCAACCGTCTACCTGTTCCATTCATTGTTCTACTTGTCGAATGTTACAAATAATTTCCGTTAAGGGATTAACAATGGGGATCGTAGTTTACTTAAACTTGAAGAACAAAAAAGTGGCGAATTGTACTGTTTGGATGCTTTGCATATATGTTTCTTAGACTATAAAGAAGCAATATATACAATGATTTCAACCGTCTACCTATTCCATTCATTGTTCTACTTGCCGAAATTTACAAATAATTTCCTTTAAAGGAATAACAATGGGGCTCGTAGTTCACTTAAACTTGAAGAGCAAAAAATTGGCGAATTGTACTGTTTGGATGCTTTGCATAGATGTTTCTTAGACTATTTAGAAGCAATATTTAGAAATATTTCACCCGTCTACCTGTACTATTCATTGTTCTACTTGTAGAAAGTTAGAAATAATTTCCATTTCATGATTATCAATGGGGCTCGCTGTTCACTTAAACTTGAAGATCAAAAAATTGGCGATTGTTACTGTTTAGATGTTTTGCATAAATGTTTCTTAGACTATATAGAAGCAATATATACATTAATTTCAACAGTCTACCTGTTCCATTCATTGTTCTACTTGTCGAAATTTACAAATAATTTCCTTTAAAGGATTAACAATGGGGCTCGTAGTTCACTTAAACTTGAAGAACAAAAATTTGGCGAATTGTACTGTTTGGATGCTTTGCATATATGTTTCGGAGACTATATAGAAGCAATATATACAATTTTTTCAACCATCTACATGATCCATTCATTGTTCTCCTTGTCGAAATTTTCAAATAATTTCCTTTAAAGGATTATCAATGGGGCTCGTTGTTCACCTAATCTTGAAGAACAAAAAATTGGCGAATGGTACTGTTTGGATGTTTTGCATATATGTTTCTTAGACTATATAGAAGCAATATATACAATGATTTCAACCGTCTACATGATCCATTCATTGTTCTACTTGTCGAAATTTACAAATAATTTCCTTTAAAGGATTAACAATGGGGCTCGTAGTTCACTTAAACTTGAAGATCAAATAATTGGCGAATTGTACTGTTTGGATGATTTGCATATATGTTTCTTAGACTTTATAGAAGCAATATATACAAAGATTTCAACCGTCTACCTGTTCCATTCATTGATCTACTTGTCGAAAGTTACAAATAATTTCCGATAAAGGATTAACAATGGGTCTCATTGTTCACTTAAACATGAAGAACAAAAAATTGGCGAATGGTACTGTTTGGATGCTTTGCATATATGTTTCTTAGACTATATGGAAGCAATATATACAATTTTTTCAACCGTCTACATGATCCATTCATTGTTCTACTTGTCGAAATTTACAAATAATTTCCTTTAAAGGATTAACAATGCGGCTCGTAGTTCACTTAAACTTGAAGAACAAAAAATTGGCGAATTGTACTGTTTGGATGCCTTGCATAGATGTTTCTTAGACTATTTAGAAGCAATATATAGAAAGATTTCACCCGTCTACCTGTACTATTCATTGTTCTACTTGTAGAAAGTTATAAATAATTTCCATTTCATGATTATCAATGGGGCTCGCTGTTCACTTAAACTTGAAGATCAAAAAATTGGCGATTGTTACTGTTTAGATGCTTTGCATATATGTTTCTTAGATTATATAGAAGCAATATATACATTGATTTCAACCGGCTACCTGTTCCATTCATTGTTCTACTTGTCGAAATTTACAAATAATTTCCGATAAAGGATTAACCATTGGGGCTCATTGTTCACTTAAACTTGAAGAACAAAAAATTGGCGAATTGTACTGTTTGGATGCTTTGCATATATGTTTCTTAGACTATATAGAAGCAATATATACAAAGATTTCAACCGGCTACCTGTTCCATTCATTGTTCTACTTGTCGAAATTTACAAATAATTTCCGATAAAGGATTAACCATTGGGGCTCATTGTTCACTTAAACCTGAAGAACAAAAAATTGGCGAATTGTACTGTTTGGATGCTTTGCATATATGTTTCTTAGACTATATAGAAGCAATATATACAAAGATTTCAACCGTCTACCTGTTCCATTCATTGTTCTACTTGTCGAAAGTTACAAATAATTTCCTTTAAAGGATTAACAATGGGGCTCGTTGTTCACTTAAACTTGAAGAACAAAAAAGTGGCGAATGGTACTGTTTGGATGCTTTGCATATATGTTTCTTAGACTATATAGAAGTAATATATATATTGATTTCAACCGGCTACCTGTTCCATTCATTGTTCTACTTGTCGAAATTTACAAATAATTTCCTTTAAAGGATTAACAATGGGGCTCGTTGTTCACTTAAACTTGAAGAACAAAAAAGTGGCGAATGGTACTGTTTGGATGCTTTTCATATATGTTTCTTAGACTATATAGAAGCAATATATACAAAGATTTCAACCGTCTACCTGTTCCATTCATTGTTCTACTTGTCGAAAGTTACAAATAATTTCCTTTAAAGGATTAACAATGGGGCTCATTCTTCACTTAAACTTGAAGAACAAAAAAGTGGCGAATGGTACTGTTTGGATGCTTTGCATATATGTTTCTTAGACTATATAGAAGCAATATATACATTAATTTCAACCGTCTACCTGTTCCATTCATTGTTCTACTTTTCGCAAGTTACAAATAATTTCCGTTAAAGTATTAACAATGGGGCTCGTAGTTCACTTAAACTTGAAGATCAAATAATTGGCGAATTGTACTGTTTGGATGATTTGCATATATGTTTCTTAGACTTTATAGAAGCAATATATACAATGATTTCAAACGTCTACCTGTTCCATTCATTGTTCTACTTGTCGAAAGTTACAAATAATTTCCGTTAAGGCATTAACAATGGGGATCGTAGTTTACTTAAACTTGAAGAACAAGAAATTGGCGAATTGTACTGTTTGGATGCTTTGCATATATGTTTCTTAGACTATATAGAAGCAATATATACAAAGATTTCAACCGTCTACCTGTTCCATTCATTGTTCTACTTGTCGAAAGTTACAAATAATTTCCTTTAAAGGATTAACAATGGGGCTCATTGTTCACTTAAACTTGAAGAACAAAAAATCGGCGAATTGTACTGTTTGGATGCTTTGCATATATATTTCTTAGACTATATAGAAGCAATATATACAATAATTTCAACAGTCTACCTGTTCCATTCATTGTTCTACTTGTCGAAATTTACAAATAATTTCCGATAAAGGATTAACCATTGGGGCTCATTGTTCACTTAAACCTGAAGAACAAAAAATTGGCGAATTGTACTGTTTGGATGCTTTGCATATATGTTTCTTAGACTATATAGAAGCAATATATACAAAGATTTCAACCGTCTACCTGTTCCATTCATTGTTCTACTTCTCGAAAGTTACAAATAATTTCCTTTAAAGGATTAACAATGGGGCTCGTTGTTCACTTAAACTTGAAGAACAATAAATTGGCGAATTGTACTGTTTGGATGCTTTGCATATATGTTTCTTAGACTATATAGAAGCAATATATACAAAGATTTCAACCATCTACCTGTTCCATTCATTGTTCTACTTGCCGAAAGTTACAAATAATTTCCGATAACGGATTAACCATTGGGGCTCATTGTTCACTTAAACTTGAAGAACAAAAAAGTGGCGAATTGTACTGTTTGGATGCTTTGCATATATGTTTCTTATACTATAAAGAAGCAATATATACAAAGATTTCAACCGTCTACCTGTTCCATTCACTGTTCTACTTGTCGAAAGTTACAAATAATTTCCGTTAAGGGATTAACAATGGGGATCGTAGTTCACTTAAACTTGAAGAACAAAAAATTGGCGAATTGTACTGTTTGGATGCTTTGCGTACATGTTTCTTAGACTATATGGAAGCAATATATACAAAGATTTCAACTGTCTACGTGTTCCAATCATTGTTCTACTTGTCGAAATTTACAAATAATTTCCTTTAAAGGATTAACAATGGGGCGCGTTGTTCACTTAAACTTGAAGAACAAAAAAGTGGCGAATGGTACTGTTTGGATGCTTTGCATATATGTTTCTTAGACTATAAAGAAGCAATATATATATTGATTTCAACCGTCTACCTGTTCCATTCATTGTTCTACTTGTCGCAAGTTACAAATAATTTCCGTTAAAGTATTAACAATGGGGCTCGTAGTTCACTTAAACTTGAAGATCAAATAATTGGCGAATTGTACTGTTTGGATGATTTGCATATATGTTTCTTAGACTATATAGAAGCAATATATACAAAGATTTCAACCGTCTACCTGTTCCATTCATTGTTCTACTTGTCGAAAGTTACAAATAATTTCCGTTAAGGGATTAACAATGGGGATCGTAGTTTACTTAAACTTGAAGAACAAGAAATTGGCGAATTGTACTGTTTGGATGATTTGCATATATGTTTCTTAGACTAAATAGAAGCAATATATACAAAGATTTCAACCGTCTACCTGTTCCATTCATTGTTCTACTTGTCGAAAGTTACAATTAATTTCCGTTAAAGGATTAACAATGGGGCTCGTCGTTCACTTGAACTTGAAGAACAAAAATTTGGCGAATTGTACTGTTTGGATGCTTTGCATATATGTTTCGGAGACTATATAGAAGCAATATATACAATTTTTTCAACCATCTACATGATCCATTCATTGTTCTCCTTGTCGAAATTTTCAAATAATTTCCTTTAAAGGATTATCAATGGGGCTCGTTGTTCACCTAATCTTGAAGAACAAAAAATTGGCGAATGGTACTGTTTGGATGTTTTGCATATATGTTTCTTAGACTATATAGAAGCAATATATACAATGATTTCAACCGTCTACATGATCCATTCATTGTTCTACTTGTCGAAATTTACAAATAATTTCCTTTAAAGGATTAACAATGGGGCTCGTAGTTCACTTAAACTTGAAGATCAAATAATTGGCGAATTGTACTGTTTGGATGATTTGCATATATGTTTCTTAGACTTTATAGAAGCAATATATACAAAGATTTCAACCGTCTACCTGTTCCATTCATTGATCTACTTGTCGAAAGTTACAAATAATTTCCGATAAAGGATTAACAATGGGTCTCATTGTTCACTTAAACATGAAGAACAAAAAATTGGCGAATGGTACTGTTTGGATGCTTTGCATATATGTTTCTTAGACTATATGGAAGCAATATATACAATTTTTTCAACCGTCTACATGATCCATTCATTGTTCTACTTGTCGAAATTTACAAATAATTTCCTTTAAAGGATTAACAATGGGGCTCGTAGTTCACTTAAACTTGAAGAACAAAAAATTGGCGAATTGTACTGTTTGGATGCCTTGCATAGATGTTTCTTAGACTATTTAGAAGCAATATATAGAAAGATTTCACCCGTCTACCTGTACTATTCATTGTTCTACTTGTAGAAAGTTATAAATAATTTCCATTTCATGATTATCAATGGGGCTCGCTGTTCACTTAAACTTGAAGATCAAAAAATTGGCGATTGTTACTGTTTAGATGCTTTGCATATATGTTTCTTAGATTATATAGAAGCAATATATACATTGATTTCAACCGGCTACCTGTTCCATTCATTGTTCTACTTGTCGAAATTTACAAATAATTTCCGATAAAGGATTAACCATTGGGGCTCATTGTTCACTTAAACTTGAAGAACAAAAAATTGGCGAATTGTACTGTTTGGATGCTTTGCATATATGTTTCTTAGACTATATAGAAGCAATATATACAAAGATTTCAACCGGCTACCTGTTCCATTCATTGTTCTACTTGTCGAAATTTACAAATAATTTCCGATAAAGGATTAACCATTGGGGCTCATTGTTCACTTAAACCTGAAGAACAAAAAATTGGCGAATTGTACTGTTTGGATGCTTTGCATATATGTTTCTTAGACTATATAGAAGCAATATATACAAAGATTTCAACCGTCTACCTGTTCCATTCATTGTTCTACTTGTCGAAAGTTACAAATAATTTCCTTTAAAGGATTAACAATGGGGCTCGTTGTTCACTTAAACTTTGTTTAGCACGTAACAAAAATTTATTTAAACTTTGCACAATTAGAAATAGTACAGAAAGGTTTCGTACCGATGATTAGCGATCAGGCGATAGAAGTAAAGTAACGATGATTAAGACAGAGAACGTATAACGAACCAGCAAGAGTAAGCGATAGAAGAGAAGTAAGTCGGTGAGAGATAGGGAAAAGAGGGGACTTTTATAAAATCGGGAAAGGGGATCGGAGTGGGGATTAAGGCAACGGTTTGGAAGGTTCGGGAAGAAGAGAGTCGGTTAGGAACCGGTAGGGAGTGACAAGGAGGTAGGCGTAGAGAGGGATGGAAAGAAAACAGTGATAGACGATAGGAGAGCGAGTAGAAGAGGATAGGAGGGAAATGTAACGGTATCGCGAACATTCCGCCCGCCTTCGTCGTTCGACGAATAAAG